>JAJJMB010017057.1:157032-205662 GCA_023531105.1 Papaver atlanticum
TATTTATGGTATTTTACTTGTGATCGGTTGCACAAGTCATAGGATCAATTACCAATTACTAAGACTTGTTGTACCTCTTACAAGGATCGATTCCACGTACTTGTGATCGGTTGCACCTCTTACTAGGATCGGTTCCCCAATGTCTAGAGTTGGTCATACAAATTACAAAATATCGATCATACCATCTCAGGTGATTACTTAAGATCGGTTTCACTAATAAAAGTCATACCAATACAAAAGTCAGGCATTGTGAATAGTTTTACCCACATACATAAACAAGTTATGAGCGGTTATACTAAACATACATATTGGTAATCCAAAGATTTGCAATGAATAACAATACCAATAATCCTAGCGATTTCCCTTTCGATTCACAAAACAAGTTTATGAATTATACTTCCTTTAAACGAATGTAAAACATTGTTTACTAGGACGAAATCTTCACCCATACCCATACCCATAATCACAATAGCATTCATACGATTATGTCGATATCTTATATACGAAGTTCAAAAGATAGGCATTATACTTCGCAGTTATGTTTTCAATATGCATGACTTGAAAGATACGTTAGGAATGAAACAGTTCAAGTCAAATATTACTAACCTCAATAGGAAGGATGATGTCGTCATTGTAGTTCTTTACTTCTTCACATTCTTCAAGTCTTCACTAATACTTGTAAGTCTCATATCCTAGTAACTTTCTAGCTAACCTATACGAAGTTTACTTTAGTAAATAATCAAGCGACTCTTTAAATGAGTTTTGGTTCACTAAAATATGACAACCAAACTTGACATACCAACGCTTGGTGGGTTCAACCGAGCAATGTTCTAACAGACCGCCCAACTTCTCCAGCCGAATTGATCGGCCTAGATTTAATCTCGATCAACGAGCAAGGTTCAAATATGCTCGCCAGCGGCTCAGCTACAGTGCTGGCCGGTCGAAAAACTTCCAGTGTGCCGCTAGCACCAAAAACCATTAGCCCAAAATAGGTTGGCCACACGGCTTTTAAAACCTAAATTAAATCAACGACAGCCATTAACTGCCACAAATCATCTTGACCGCCCAACTTCGCCAGACGAATATGACGACCAAACCTCTATTCTAGGCGGCAAACAAGATGTGGCCGTGACCATTGGCTGCCCCTCTTCCATGAGGAGTAATCGGCCAAGCCGCGGCCGCATATACGGCTCCTAAACGCGCGGCCAAAGAAGGCTGGCCGCGCTCCTTATAAAAATATTAAATAAATTAGCGATAACCAATAACTGCCGCAAATCATCTCATCCATCCAATTTGGCTAGCCAATTTAACCGGTCTAGATTTAACTTGGACCGACCAATAGGATGTCGAAATGGCTACTAGCCATCACTCTCCTATAGGGACCGACCGGCCTACTTTTGGCATGCATGAACAGCTCCCAGCAACTTCCTAAAAGTTGACGGTCATGCTCCTTTTAAGACATTAGGTTCCGCGACCAACCAAGACAGGCTCCATACAACGATGTTCCTCCTTTGCGCGGCCTTCACTCCTTAAGCTGTGGAAACTTAGTTTGACATCCGATTTCAGTGGTTGACCCCAACTATCGAACATAAAAGACCTGACTTTCATTTATTAGAGTAAAATTAGGATTTGGAGATTGTTTTTCTGGTGATAAACCCACGTGAAGTTAAACTCGGGAATTCAAATATTTAGTAGCAATTCTTTCAAGTGTTTTGATGACATCTCTTGGACCGTATTTTGAAACATCATCCCTTTTAACACGTGGTAGGAGAGACATGGACGGATATTTTTATCAATGGCGCGTTGTCGAATTCTCTACCTATTTGTCCCAGTTTGTTGAGTTATGTGACTAAAGTATGAGCCGCATCCGAGTAGACTGGAAACTGTATACTCCTATTCAAACGGATTGCGAACCCTAGTTTGTCTCCTGCATGCGTTCATTGTTGAAGAATAATTTGAATGCTTCTTTTACTTGATATAGTCATGTTGCATACATATGAAACCCTAAAACGTCTTATAGGGATGAAACTATCCAGATTTGAACCGTCACATCTTCAGTCAGGATCCTGGACATAGTTGCAATTGCTGAATACAAAGAAAATGCTGACGACGGAGAATTCGACGATACTGAAGAAAGATGCGAGATTTATCGAGTCACAGATGATTCCCTTTCACGATTTTGAAAGCCAAACTCTAATCTCATAGTCCCCAAGTAATAATATGGCATGGTGTGGGTTTGAGGAGTTGAATAGTCTCGATGTGTCCCAATCTTTAGAGATTCTTGCATTGATTGTTTCTAAATCTTTATCTTGAAATTGGATGTCAAGGTCGCCTCTTGTTGGTCATACAAAGGTGTGTAGCACGGTTTTCCGTTAGTCCCCAGTTTGATATATAACTAAGGATTCTTATCGACTCGAGACGCTTGGAAAAATGAAGTAAAACCCATGTAGCGTAATAGATTGAGTCTTAAAGGCAAGAAAGCGATACTCTGCGGGTTGGAGACGTCTGTGGAGAGTCGTGCAGAGTGTTTGGACGCATGTGTCTTCCTGGACAAGATGAAGTTGTTATTCCGCCTCTACTAGGTGTCTTGACAGGGATTCATGTGAACTTCTTTAGCCAAATCATCTATCGAGATCTATCTTCCTTCTGGGAGATGGTTTACGTTAAGGTTGTTGATGATGGAGTTCTTCGAAAGTCCCCACGGTACATCCCAACTTGAGGAAGTGGTTTTCTGATTTGGGGAGCCATAAGTGGTCGTCGCATCTTGTTCTTCGGTCGTCATGTTCGACTCTGACACATGGGATATCTTATCGAGATGGTCTTTTAAAGAAAAGAGGTTTTGACTGTGGGAACTGCTAGACGCGTCTGGATGAGTATCCTGAATAGTTAACCTCATGAGTATCAATACACATCTCTTTTTCCTTCACTGATTCGACTGCAAAGATATTCTTCTTCTCTATCTTGGGTGAACTGAGGTCCCATCGAAAAATGATACTGGATAATCGTTGGTGTAGCTGAGATGGAGGTTCATCGAGAGTTGGTCGTGCAATTGCTAGGACTCCCCTTCTTTTTTACGGGATGGGTGTTGAGATAGCATATCGACCGGCTGCTTTACATCTTCGGATAAGTATGAACTTTGGACGAGCGTCATCCTGGAATCTAGTCTCGTCTTATACTTTGTCGCGTTCTGGTCATGATCCTCTGAAGCATGAAGAACGACAAGATTTATCTAGGCTGGCGATATATGGATCCGCAATGCTTTTTACTAGATCACGAGTTTTTTGGATCCTTTCCAAGTTTTCGCTAAGTTCATCCTGTAGATGACGAAAAGAAAAATCTGACGGAAAAAGAACTAGGTCAATCAGATACAGAATGAAAGAGTTATAAGTAAAATAGTAAAGTGAGGTAAACTTCCCGAGTCCCCTATGATCAGATTGAGGGTCCTTGACCTAAACGAATTTTGAAGCAAATATTCGTCAGAATCTCTAATTTTAGAGCATCATCTGATCTTTGAAGTTCTTGAGAGTGATAAGTTCGATTGGATGGTTTCTCCTTTAATATGTTGCGTTCATAACGAGCTTCATCTTCTCCGGTGAGATCGATTGCAGACAGACTGGATCCCGTCCATGTTGTTCTCATTAGTTTTACTACTCCTTCTTTAGGAAACGTTTACTCGATCCTATTTTGTTGGATCTGTCCCTACTGGTAACTCTAAAGGCATTTTCAGATAAGTCTGTATATCGATCTAAGATTTTTTAAGATTTTGTTGAGTCTCCGGGAGCTTGGTCCTTATCCAACGTTTTTAGGGTTGGTAGTAGGTTTTTGTGGAAGTAGGTTAATAAGACGTTCATGCAGGAAGAGATCCAGGTGATCTGGGATGCACTAACCTATTCACTAAGGTCAAACTCGAAAGAGAGAGAAAGTGATGGTAGGGATATCTCCCTCTACAAAGTCTGTAATGGATTTACAGATACTGAATCAATGGAACGTTTTTTGTATTTGGATTGGTGGAATCGGCTTCCTTCCTAATATTTACCATGATTGAGATATGTAACTGAGTGAAAAACCTCCCACTGTGGTCGCCAAAATATAGTTACCTAAAATCTGAGAGAGGTTAGAAGTGGGATTCTAGGGTTTCTGAAAGTGAGTTACGGGAGGTTGAGCACGAACAGTCTTCACCTAAACCATGCACAGTGGTCGTTCAAAGGATGCTTCAGTAACAGGAAAGAGATTTAGGGCTGGTCTTAGGGAGGGAAGCAGATGAAGAGAGAGATCAGAGAATTCTAGGGTTTGAAGAATAATTGCTATGAGAGGTTATGAGAAAGATCGTGTTAGCTTAGAGAAATAGAGGACCTATTTATAGCTAAATTATCTAATCTCAGGTCGGTGAAGATAAGGATTGCTTTCCGTGCCTGCGGAGCAATTCTCCCGTTTCTTCAAGAATAAATAGAGATAAACTAGGTTGAGTTTATCTCATTATTCCATCGCTTTTACTCTCTTCTGCGGTGAGAAATAAGCATGGTATTTATCACACGTGCTGTAGACCGCCAGACCAAAAACCTAATTGTTATCCCCCCATTTTAGTTAAGCTGAGTCATCCTTCGTGATGACATGTAGAGAGAGAGAGAAATATTCTCTTTAGCCGAGTTGGCCGAGATAGAGAGATATTCTCCAATTTGTAAGAATGACTAGGATGAGTCACGTGAAAAGGCATGAGATGCCTCAGAATTCGTGTGGAGAGGAGACTTTATTCCTACGTGAGGCTCGTGCCTACCATGGGGAATATTCAGCCTTATTGGAGATTTCCCGAGAGATTTGAATCTCTCCGAGATTTTGCAGAGAGATTTGAATCTCTCCGATATTTTATTGACGGATCGGAATCTCTCTGTGGTCAGCTCGGACTCGTCTTGAAGAGAGATAAAAGGATTTGTACGCCCGATTAACGTCTATGCGAGACTTTGTCTCACTTGTCTTTGACCGGCATATCTTACAGAGATGTGTTAGGAATCAATTGTGTGTCCTTATGATGGGCCAACAAGACTAGTGTATCTCGAATGGATGTTCTATGAGTCCATCGAAAGGGCCTGGAGGAAGAATAACCAGCGTATCTCGCGGGGATGTCCTAGGAGTTATTCGGAAGACTTAGTAAGTCGAGTCAGAGCCTAGAGTAGACATGACCAGTGTATCTCGCGATGATGTACTAGGAATCAGTCCTCAATCTCAAATAGGGTGAGTCGTGCTTACAGGAGATATGCGTATCTCCGCTCTGGGTCATAAGTCTGCCGGGGACATATTTACGTATCTACAGAGCCTACATGACCAGCAACATCTCGTCGAGGATGTAAACTAGGAATCATGGCATCACAATCAGCTGCGTCTCGCGAAGACATGCTGGAATTGTGGCTTTTCTAGTTCATAAGTCTACTGGGGATGTTTTACGCTCTACAAAACCTACGTGACCAGCAGTATCTCGTCGAGGATGTGCTCTAGGAATCACGGCATCACGACCAGTAGTGTCTCGCGGGGACGTAAACTAGAAATCGTGGCTATGAATGCCTTGAGGTCCAAGGGATTAATCTCTCGTGAGAGTTGAATTTTGTCTATGGTCTTGAAATGATACTTTTGCCCCCTTATCCAAATTTCACCATCTACACTTGTATCTTAATAAACTCCTTGATGAATACACTAAGTTTTCGACTATGTTAAATCATCAAAAGAAAGTTGATATGTTTATTCTTAGTCATGGATTATCTTTTGTGAAGTCATTATGATCCCATAGTTTTCGTACCTTTGCCAATTTATATTGAAAGGGGGGAGAATTATTTGGTAGTTTACACTACATACATATGGTTTACGGATCATTATGTAAGGGGGAGTGGATTTCATTCAAACATAGAAGTATTGACTATGGGGGAGTGATACATATCACCATAGTATTATTTCAAAGTTGTGACGCAATTGGAGTTTCATTCTATATAATAATACTATGACATTGAAAAAAATATGATTGGGAACATTTGTTTTCATATTTTTATTGCTACGGATCTTCAACAACAATGATGCTGAGTAGAACACATTCAGAATCGATTCAGAACTTGAAGTAACGAAGAATTAAAGGAAGTTGAAGAGCCAAGTAAATCAAGCATGATGGATCAGAAGCTACAAAGTTTATTTATTTTGTAATCCATATGTATTGATAGTTTTGTCACTAAAATTGCCAGACCTAACATTTTCGGAATCCTGATAGGAGAACAGGGTAACAATCAAGATCGTATCCGGCAACAGAGGAAAGCGATCAGAATCTGTGAAGGTACGGTTTCCACGTATCTTCAGCAAATATTCACATTCTTAATCAATCTTGTTTATGTTTTGTTACATCTATGGTATACTGATCATACTTATCGTGTTAAACCATTAATGTTACCAAAAGGGAACAACTTACCAAGAGCATCCAGGTGGAACATTAATGAAATCGCGATGGAAATTACCAAGGTTTTGGAGTTGGCTGAGTACCCAGTAATATAATGGCCTTAAATTTTATATGTGTTATATAGAGGGGTATATATGGACTATACTGACAAAATATTGAAAGTATATTGAATCTTCACTAATAAAAAAATATGTGTTTATGTCACTAACATTCGGAATTCATATTAGTGTATAGAATTTGCACTCATAAAAAATGTGTATCTATGTTTATAGAGGAGTGTATGTAGGCTATACTATAGGAGTGTATATAGGATATAATAGAATTTGCACTCATAAAAATTATGTGCATATGTTCTATAATAGTGTATGTAAAGTATACTGACAAAAGTATAGACAGTGTACAAAATCTTCAATAATAGAAATGTGTGTTTATGTTTCTAATATTGGAATTCATAAGAGTGTAGCGATTCATCACTTATAAAAAAAAGTGTATTTATGTTTGTGTTTCAGCTTTCGCCGAATATTCTCGATAAGATTACTAAAATGGAGCAGAAAGCTTTCAATCAAATTGCAGAGAGGTTACAACGACAACGAAAAAAGGATGGTTTTTAAGAGGAAAGATTCCCAGAGGTGCGACAAATGATGGTGTTGAACAAGAAGAAGCCCAAGAGATGCGACAAGAAGGAGAAATAGATAATGATGGAGAGTATAAAGGAAGGTAGAGAATTAGTAGATCCAAAGATGGAGCGGTTATTGAATGACATATATCACAGAGCTTACCCAGATAGAAATCCTGACTCTCATAGAAAAAAAATCTTCAGGAATCGACTTTAACACTGAATCTGGAGGAGGAAAACCGCATTCAGAGAATAATAAAGAAGGGACATGGAGCTCAAGTATGGAAGGGACTGCTAATTTGGGTACTGACTCAACTGAAGTTCCTACTGAAACTACTCCAAAAGATACAACTCTCGAACAAGAAGAGGAAAAGGATGCACCATGTCAAAGCTCAAGTACGATAAAGACTACTAATTCGGGTATTGACTCAACCGAAGTTCCTAGTGCAACTACTCCAAAATATACAATTCTCGAAAAAAAAGAAAAATATGCACCATGTCAAAGAAACTCGTCAAATGATTTTATTGAGTCATCAAAATACAAAATGTAGGCTTTGAGTGACTTGAACAAAAAGATCGATGAGCTGCAAGTTGAGGAGAGCTTACCAAATCCCACTCCAGTAAGCTATGCTTTTCGTCTACAATGTTATTAAAATTTCATTCTATTATGTTAGTATATATTATCTGTATTGTTATTAAAAATTTGTACTTGTCCTAATCCTTCTGCCAGAGTTGAAAGAAATTTAACAAAAAGCAGCTACATCACTGATAAATGAAATAAACGACCAATCAATTGTCTTCGAGAGAACCAGGTATGTTCCATGTTGATACATGAACCCCCCAAAGAAGGGACGCGTTTATTGCATCCTCAATACCCGCCGATCTGATGGTGGCTGCATGGTCGGGGTTGAAAAGAATGTACGACGCCCAATGTGGCCATGTGACAGAAATTACTGATGTAGAGCGGAATTCGATAATGGGAAGATAATAATAATCACCACGGTGAACGGCCATGCACGGAACTTTGGTGAACGAAACGATAGTTGGTTCCTCTAGTTCAGGATGTATAAGCCACCCAGGTGTAGAGTATGGTAACACGGAGGGATTGAGAAGGCGAGTGATGAGATAGTCATCCGTGGGAGGCACGCTTTGATCGGTGCGTAGAACCCTCGGCTTCAAGGCGCACTTCAGATAAGAACTTATTATGATCTATTCGATTGTGTAAGAGTCGCCATATGCGGGATTGGGGTAATAAAAACGCCTCCTGATTACCAAGCTCAGCTCCTTTTAATTCTTCACTTACTTCGTCCTCCGATTCCTTCTCTTTAGACGAGTCGCTTCTAGAAGAATCAGTCGACATAATGCAAAGTATGGTAAGTTAAGACAATACAGAATTGATGAAAGAGTAGAAAGTAAGAGAAAGGGGTTGATGTATATATATAGGCGACCTCTGAAAGAGGGTTGTGGAAGTTATTTGGAAAGTGAAATAACTGAAGGAAACTGAAGAGACTCCTGACACGTCGTGAGAAATCCAACCATCATAAGAGACGTGGGCGGATAAGAGCTACCTTCTCTTATCTCCGGGAAATCGAGTTGAAATAAATAATAGAAGGGGGCACTCGGATAGAGAACTGGGTGACTATCAGGTTCTTTGACAATTAACCCAATAGCCAGGGGACTAAATGTTGATACATGAAAATAATTGCTCTTTAACAGGGCTAGGGAATTCTCAAGGAGAGGGTAAGCCCATTAGGGAAAATGGGGACTGAGGCCCATGTCTACTAGGGTATGTCCATGGAATAGAAAGGATATGGAATGTATTAATAAGAAGTTAGGGGTTGTATTAGGAGGAATGACAACAATAGTAAATAAGAGGGTTTAAGTGACATGTGGCATGATGTCATGTAAAGAAGGAATTTTGGGAAAAGCCTATAAAAGGAGGAATGTAGTACAATGGAAGGTAGACTTTCTCTCTTACTATTCTAGGAAAAGGTGTAGTCTTTGTTGTGACATGGACGTGCAGACCCAATATCATCTTTACCTTTCAATATTTGGCGACCACACCCGGAGGCTCGTCTCTCATCCATCATGACACACCCGACGAATACCAGCACGAGCGCGTTGGGGAATCAACTAACCAATCGATTGGTCAACCTCGACGAAGTGACAATAGAAGACGCGCACGAAGACAGCTAGGAGGAAGCACTGATAAGAGGTGTAGTCACAAATACGATTATATAAAAACCACATGAAGGAAGAATAGAAGCCGTGCCGAAGAATAGCGAACAACAGGCGGATGACGACACACGTTTGTCACCAGTAACTTTATAAGACATGCAGAAAGAGTGAGAAAACTAATGAAACAGGCGGCTGAAGCAGAACAAGGCTCTATCGAAGAAGCGACAACAAATGATAGGAGTGGAGAAGATGTACCCGCAGTCACGTCACAAGAGGCGATATCAAAGTACTTGGAAACAAACTACCGCGTGGTGAAGAAAGATAAGTATGATTTATGAACATCCCATATTCCTCTGAAGTTTCTGATAGGACTCGGGAAAACCCTATATACAATAACCGCAATCGCACGGTGTCTAACTAGTAGACAGAAGCAAGTACGGGTCGAACCCATGGGGAGCGGTGGAAATACCGTAATCAATATCTGTAATAAACTAACCAGGAACAATATTTTGGATTTTTCGAATTGATAATGAAATAATAAAATCAGACCACACTAATAAAGTAAATTCGCAGAGGAAGTCGGTAACCGGGGTTTATAGTATCCACCACTATTTCTATTCAATTACTGAAATGAAACATAATTCATGAATAGTTAATTATCGTTCATTCTATCGACATCACCTATTATATGTATTAAAGTCGTAAATATCGCTGGGACACACTAAGCATGGCACATCAAAAGAATAAATCTAAGCATGCACCATCAAATTGCATTAGCGAGAAAATTATACGAAACTAAAATATCGATTGACAAACATAATCAAGCTCTTCTAAGCATAACCCATCAAAGAAATTAACCCAAGCATGGAATATCAAATAATGAGACAAATATATTTTTGAACCTAGCACTTAGGCACAAAGGTTATAAGAAACCGGTGAAGCGACAACTCATATTATCATTAAATCAATAAACAATTATTCAAGAACTAATCATATTCAAATCATAATGGTCTATTGCTATATAATCTAATTAAAGTAGCCTCATACCCAAAGTGGTTTCAAACATTAAACCCTAGTTATAAATATCTAGCAATACATAGAAATGGATTTCTTAAAACCCATAAAAATAATAATCAAAAGAAAAACGATCAACCCAAAGTCCTCTTCGTCGTCTCTTTTTCTTATGCTCCAAAACACCTTGCGGCGGCCTCCTTTTCTTCTCAAGTTTCTGTCACCAACCTTCAAAGAAATCTCAGTCGCGCCTCCAAACCGGTCTCCCCATTCTTTCGTCTCTGTTCCTTTTTTTATCTACTCTGCTGCGAAAGAGTCTAAATTAAGACCTAGCAAATTGCAAGGCCCAGTCCAATATTAGCACCCATATCCAAATCCAAAAACATCTCCGACTCCTCTGTCCAGAATCTGACCACTACTAATTTGCTCGTCCCCTGACCAACTAAAACACCTTGCTCCACCGGCGGTAACAACTCAACCAACCAACAAATGCTCCTTGACTCTCAGTAGCCTAGCTTTTCTGCTGCCAGTTGCTTTCTCCATCTCTGGCTACAGCGAACTTCCTATTCCTGGCAGTGAACGTCCCCCGATAACAACAGCTAAATCATTCTCAGCTCTCCATCTCGGCTACGGTACCAGCTCTCCATCTATCGATCCATGCTTTTACTCTTTCATGAAGTCCAAGTAACCCATCTTCATTCGACCACAGCAACAATTGTTTTTTTCTGCGACAATTTCACAGGCTCATTGATGTTGTAAGACAATCAACGAAATGCCAAGATTTCACGAGATGAATTCACAGTCATCAGCTCATACCCATCTGCTCCTCTCTTCTCCTGTATTTCACTTCACATCCAACCATGGTAGACTCCAAGTTATCACTAGCAACACCCCTCGACAGCAGCTTCTTTTATCTTCTAGATACCATGGCGGCATGGCAACACAACCCATTCTGACCAACTGATTTTACAGTAACGAACCCAACTTCAATCTCCACCAGTTTATTCCCAGCGTCACCATTAACTCTCGTATTTCCTTCGACTGCTCATCGTCCAACAACATCATCCAAACTATCGCCGTCTTCTCCTTGCTGCCTGCACGGACTTGCTTGCAACCAACTCATTTAACGCCTGATTGAACTCAGTCGACACAGCCCCATATGAACCAGCCAACCAATCACCGATTTAAGAACATAAAACCCATCTTCTGGTTCAATCGATCCATGTCAAACCCATTTCCATATCCAGACCGGTCACTTCCATCTCTATTCCGGTCACTACTATTAACATCAACCCATCTATCTGCTTCTTCCCATTATCATTGTTGCTATGTTCAAATGCTAGCGAGAGTAATCACCACTGCTTTCATGTATTCCCCCATCACAACTGTCGATATCTAGAACCAACAGTATCGTCTAGAACTCATTGGTAGATTTGAGAAGAAGCACTTAAACTCCATCGATATGCTGTATTCCTTTCTGATCTAGAAATGAATAATTCAAACTAAAGAGAAAAACCGCAGCTGCTTGTATAAGAGTAGGGATTTTCTTTTGTTAAGAAAACAAGCTGCTGGTACGGGGCATAGCTTATAGGTTCAACGCAATACCGACGGGAATGTTGCAGATCTTTAAATTCTAAGAAAGTAAGCTCAGTTTGTCAGTCATCATCAAGTGCAATTAATGCATCACAACCCCAGAAATCCAAACAATGTATATCAATAGCAAAGAGGTCTTTTGAACTAGCCAAATTCAAACTGAATGGAAAAACATCAGTTTCAGTCCAGGAAATTAACAAGGGGTTCAAGGAACTCATTATTTCTCCAGAAGCTATGGAATGGATCATTTTTATTCTTGAGCAAGAAGCACCTACCTTACGTGAAAAACCAACTTACTGGAGTTTCAATAAACCCAATAACAAGCTCTCTTTGGTTCGCAATTTCTTTGCCGGCGGTGAGATGTTGAAATTAACTCGAGTGGAGTCGAAAAGGGATCCCGCACAAGTTTGCTTCTTTCCGGCTGGGGGCAACGGCATGGGATGGACTAACTTAGCTGAGTCCATGAAGTTTTGTCTTGCATTATCGGTACCCAATTCTCCGGTAGTCCTTCAAACCTTGTCTGCACCGACTCAAAACGTTCAGTATCCACCTAAAGATCTCATCCAAAACAGATGGAAAGGTGCTCTCATTTGTGAAATCGAAAATTCCAACAAGTCATGGAATGAAGTAGTTAATATGTTGAAAGCTTATCTCAAAATTCCTGGATCAGTCTCCTTATCTCCCATCTCTGATAGCAAGGCTTTGTTCTTTGTAGATTCTTTCAAAAAGAAACAAGAAATCTTGACTAAAGGGGAATGGCTGGAGCATAACATCAAAGTAAAAGTTTCAGAATGGTTCCCTCTAGTCAATGATCTGGACTCTTTAGGTGCTAAATTTCCTAAACCTATTTGGTTAGCCATTCATGGGGTTCCTCTTCATATTTGGAATTTGAAAACATTCAGAAAGTTGGGAAAATTTTGGGGAGGTCATATTGCAACACATCCGAACTCTTTATCTGGTAAAGATTACTCTGCAATTTTTCTTCAAGTTGCTGGGCCAATTCATGAACAAGTTGAGTACAAGATGTTTCATACAGATGGACACTCTCTCCTTGGTGCATTTTCAATTTCTCTAAAGTGTAACTATGTGAATGATGATTTTGTGTGGATTCTAACCTCTGTTTATGGTCCAGTTCTCAATTATGAAAATGAACAATGTTGGGATGAGTTAACAGACATTCGTACCATATGGGATGAGCCGTGGGTTTTATCTGGAGATTTCAATACCATAAGATTTACCTACGAAAGATCGGGAACTCAGAATATCACTATGTCAATGCGAAGTTTTCAGAAATTGTTCATAATCAGCATCTAATGGATTTACCACTTGTTGGCAGCCACTTTACCTGGTCAAGAAACAGCTGTTGGAGTATGCTAGATCGTTTCCTGATATCTTCGCTATGGGAGGATCACTTCCTTCGCATCGAGCAATCCACTCTTCCAAAGCCTTTTTCAGATCACATCCCAATTATGCTCACTACCGAAGAGGAAGGTTGGGGCCCTAGTCCATACAGGTTTGAGAAAATGTGGTTACATGATGAATCTTTATTGAGTCTTATGGAGAATTGGTGGCGATCGTTCTCTTTCAATGGGTCTCCAGGTTTCATTCTAGCCAAGAAAATGCAAGCAGTAAAGAAAAAGTTGAAGATGTGGAACAAAGATGTGTTTGGTAGAATTGATAAATTGGTTCAGGAAAATTTAATTTCCATTCAAACCTTAACAGCAAAATTAGTCTTGGATCCTCACAATGCTCAATTGGTGGATGATCACATTATAGCCAGTGCTGAAATTGAAACTCTTGCTAGAATGCACAGTGACTTCTGGAAACAAATAACTAATATAAATTGGGTTGAGGAGCACGAAAACAACACTTGTTTTTTTCACAAATATGCTTCTTCAAAACAAAGAGCCAAGAACTTCTCTCAGTTGAAGATTAATGGTATCATGACAAGAGACAAGAATGTTATCAAGAAGGAAATCGTAAGTTATTATCAAAGTCTGTTCAATGAAGACATGTATTCCAGACCTCAACTCGATGGCTTACCTTTTCCCTCCATTTCGCAAGATGATGCTGTGAGATTAGAACATAAGTTTGAAGAAAGTGAAGTCAAGCAAGCTATTAAGGATTTGGGTCAGGACAAAGCACTGGGTCCCGATGGTATGCCAATTTTTGTTATTTCCATGTGTTGGGACTTTATGAAAAATGATATTATGCAGGTCATGGACGAGCTCTATCACAACCATGTGATTGACTGGAGGCTGAAATCCACCTTCCTTGTGCTTATTCCTAAGGTTCAAAATCTTGAGAAAAATTCAGACTTCAGGCCTATCAGCCTTATGAGTAGCATCAACAAGGTAATATCCAAAGTCATAGCAACCAGATTGAAGCTTGTGTTACCTAAGATCATAAGTTTTCAGCAATCTGCTTATGTCCAAGGGCGTCAAATTATGGACGGAGCTATGATAGCCAATGAGTGCCTTAATTCAGCCCATATTAACAAGAAAAATGGAATTCTCTGCAAGATAGACTTTCAAAAAGCGTACGACAATGTTGCATGGTCTTTTATTGATTATGTTCTTCGCAGAATGGGTTTCGGCATTAGATGGAGAAAATGGATTGAAGCGGCTATTTCATATGTTCACTTTTCTGTGTTAATTAATGGATCTTCAAATGGCAGGTTTAAAAGCTCTAAAGGTCTTCGACAAGGAGACCCATTGTCCCCTTTCTTGTTTCTTGTCGTGGCGGAATCTCTCAACTTGATGTTTGCAAAGGCAGCTCAAATCAATTGGATTCAAGGCTTTGAGATAACTCCGGGTGGTTCTACAATTACTCACCTTCAATTCGCGGACGACACCTTGATCTTCATCAAAAATGATCGCAGCAACATTCAACATTTACGCAATATACTCATATGGTTTGAAGTGATTTCTGGCTTCAAAATCAATTTTCATAAAACTGCCATTATGGCTGTTGGCAGTGACCAAAATTTAGAGAATTTTGCTGAGGTGATGGGATGCAAAAATCAAGAGCTTCCAACCAGTTATCTTGGTCTCCCGTTAGGTGCGCCTTACAGATCCGTTAATAAGTGGTCAATTGTAACTGAAAGAGTTGAAGCCAGACTTCCGGGGTGGATAGCCAAAGGTCTTACTAAAGGAGGTAAACTCACGCTCATTCAATCGGTGCTTACTGCTTTACCTATCTACTTCTTATCTCTATATGTAGCTCCTGTCAGTATCATTAAAAATCTTGAAAGGATCATGTGCAACTTTCAGTGGAACAAAAGAGAGAAGAAGAAGTACCACCTGGTTGATAGGGATGTCATTACCAAGCCTAAACATTTAGGGGGTTTGGGTATTAAAATTTTGAGACTCATGAATATTGCGCTGCTTATGAAATGGCTTTGGAAATTTTGAGATTCTAATGACCCTCTTTGGAAATCTCTTATTATACAAAAGTATGGCAGTGACATTCTAGGTTGGAACTCGAAAAATCCTAAAAATGTGTATGGATGCAGCATTTGGAAAGGTGTTCAAAATCTTTGCGAAGAGTTCAACTCAAATTGCAAGTTCATTCTAGTTACCGGTGAAAGGATTTACTTCTGGAAACATATTTGGTTGGGAAATTCTACCTTAGCCACATAATTTCCTCTTGCTTTCGAGGCATCTTCGAATAAAGACAGCACCATAGCTCAAATGTTCAATACTGCTACCCAGAGTTGGTCTTTAGGAATAACGAGAAGAATTCAAGACCATGTGATAAACGATGTAGCTGGTCTCCTCCATGTGCTGGATGATAATAATATTGTCTTCACAAACCTTGAAGATAAAAGAGCTTGGATAGATGGCGACGCTGTTGGTGAATTTTCGGTGAAGAAATGTTATAGGTGGTTAGTTCAGCGCAACGAGGCTTATGCGGAAGCCGAGCACATAAATCCAAAGAAGATCTGGAACAAGTGTTGTCCCCCTAAGGTAAGCTTCTTCCTTTGGTTGGCTGCTAAGCAAAAAATCCTAACTCAAGACCAGCTAGTAAAAAGAAAATGGAGAGAGTGGGTCAATCATTGATACTTATGTATCAATGATGCAGAAACTTCATTACACTTGCTTCTCCATTGTCCGTTTGCTAGCAGTATTTGACACTTTTTCATCCCGGAATTCAACCTCATTTGGACTATTCCTCATACAATCGATGCTGCCATCCAATCTTGGCCTCAATCAACAGCTAAATCAAGAAAAGCCATTGTCATCAAGACAATCCCTGCAGCTATCTTATGGAATTTGTGGAATGAGAGGAATCATCGTTCCTTTGACGATAAATCTCTTGAAAAAGCTAAACTGATTAAAGAAATTAAGTTTACAGTGGCGTATTGGCTTCACAAGCAACCTCAGTTTCAAGGAATATCTCTTCGGTACGTCATGCTCCAATGGAAATTAGTGGTGTTTGAACCTCCTTGAATTTCACCTGTCATGTATAAGGAGTCTTAAGTTTGTTTTCGTAACACTTGTTGTTTCTTGTGTTGTTCCTTTCCTTTTTTGGTCGGTTCTTGTAGTTCTTGTGCGTTGTGCGTTCACGTTTTGTGAGCCTTTCCCTTTTTTCTTAATAAAGTTAATTTACCGATCAAAAAAAAAAAAGCTGCTGGTACGTACCATTGTATCATTACCACAAATGAAATGTTTCTGTGGTGAGAGCTAGCCACGTAGTCCACTTATTTCCCTTGCTTTATAGTGGACCTTCATCTGCTTGAGTCAAATAAACAAGACTAAGAATATTTGTTCCATTTTGTTTACTACCTGGCCATGAGTGAATGTGTAGATGCCGGTGGTAATTAAGATTGCAGCTGTCACGTCTGTCCCCATCCAGCGGAAAAAGTACTCCGAGTAGCCGTAACGACGACTTTAGCCAGTAACACCATATAATTTTGCATTTAGCTTTGTATTCTCTTGATGGTGGGATTTGCTTCTACTTTCTACAAAAGCACTAAAATAGTGTCATTAGCCAAAATATCGAGTCCTAACTAATATAAATATATAGGTATAAAATGTAGCACCTACGTGCTTATTACTTTCCGGGTATTAATACCCGGAAGATTACACATCACCAAAATTCAAAGTATACAATGGACAGAGAAACGCGCGTGAGCGCCTCAGCCGGTTCCTGTCAACTATGAACGACTGTGCCTCCGACGGAAGGTTGTGTCAAAGAGAATTCCAAAATTCACTCACGGATACAGTATTCACCTGGTATGATAATCTGAAACCAGGGAATATAGATTCATGGGCATCCATGTCCACTTATTTTCTCAGAAATTTGACTCCACCAAGAGAAAAGTCACGACAATAGATCTGAGCAGATGCAATCACCGGATAAGGGAAGGAGTAGGAAGGTATATCACCTGGTTTCGACACTTCACATTGGATTTACATGAGGATATCAAGGAAGAAGCGCTAGTAGAAATATGTATACGTGGAATGACACCATCTTTCAGGAGGAATTTGGTTAACTTCAGGTTGACCTTTGTCGAATTAGAGGAAGCAGAAGCAAGGATTGTTGATTGCGTTGATGATTCAAGCACGGAGCACACTTGGAATTATACAGCTATTATGGCATCGATGGCTCCACGTAACACCCACGCAAATAACAACCAAGATGGGTGGGACGCACCTGCATCTCAACCCTACAACGGAAACCAAGAAGGTACCAAAAGACCGAAACGAGACTTCATCAACCTGCCCCTTTACCATGCAGCCGGGAACATATCGTCACACTACTTGAGCTATAAATAGCTGTTGATGGTGGTTTTTAGTATAGGGCGAAAACTGTAAAAGTCTATCTACCTGACCTGGCATCAGAAGTAGTAGACCTTGATATGTCTATATTCCGCAAGGAATTTGAAGAATATATTAAAATCTGATGAGTGCCTATGTCTCTCTTCATATTATTTTGAAACTCAAGCTCCTAGATGAATTGTTCATCAGTATAGAGCCTAATGAGTATATAAGCTCCTAGCTGCATTACTCACTAATTCCGGAGCCTGCCGAGTATTTATTCTATGCTATGTTCCCCGACTGAACTCTTAATATTGGTATGACATTGACAATTAGTGTTCACTCGCAGCTGAGTAGCATGAATTTCCCGAAGTATCAAGATTAAGGTTTGCATGAAAGTACTCAATCAGAAGATGCGCTAACTGCTCTCTGAGGATAAAATTAAAGAATTTTGTGTTAACACACAGAATTTATCAAATTTATTCGATTTTGTGATAGCTCATAAGATTCAAATTTTGGCCGAATTAAAAATTAGGTTTTTGCGCCCTGCGCAATATCCCGAACACTATTGGTCGAGACCAAACCTAGGTAAGCTAGGAAACTAATCTTCCATGGAGCTAGTTGGAGCAAAGTCCTACCAGAAAACAAGAAATAAAGAGGAACTACGGCAAATAGAAGCAAAAACAAAAGGAGGCGCGGCCACGCCACTTGGCCGGCCGATCCGCTCCAACAGGCGCCGCTTGTGGCCGGCTGGCCACACTCCATGTTGCTGCTTGCCGTCCCCCTTTCCCATCGACCAATCAGATCGCTTTAAACATGCCACACACACTTTTAAATAAAGTTGGAAGTTGGTTAGTCGACGCGCCTAATTCCTTAAGGAATTTAATCTTGGCTACCCATGTCAGTCTGTAAAAACATTCACGGCCATACTATTTGGCCGGCCAACCTAATGAGTTTGGTTTCCTCCCAATGAGATCAAGCAAACTCTATGATGTCCACCGGTGGGCCCACTGTCATTCCAGCCAATTGGAATCCTCCTAGCCCGTCAGCAACATCCCTGATCGCTAGCCAGAGCTAGTCTAGTAGCGCTGTTGAAAAGAAGTTCAACGAGTTAAGACTGGCCATGACAGTCTCGAACTCATCGCATCCTTCCAACTTAGCCAACCTAGTTGGATGGCTTAGATTTTGTTTCAAACGACCAATGAAGTGCCGGTTGATAAGCACGTAAGTGTGACGCATTTTCACCCATAACTACATTATCTATGACTCATTTTATTTCTAATAAAGTTGTTTTAAGTCTTTTATAGGGAATAAGCTCTTGCGGCAAAATTGGCCTGAAAAGTGGTGTTTTACACCCCAGGATAAAGTACTAAAGGCACCCCAGAAATGTACCGGAGGAACCTCGAAAAAAGTGTTGAAAACACCCCAGAAAAATTACTAAAGGCACCCCAAGGGACATGTGTTATTCGGACTCCAGCAACGGATAAGGGGCGACCACTGGATAAGGGGTGACCTTCTTCACAAAATTTGAATTATGGTTTTGGCGGGAAAAATATTTCTTCACTGGCAGAATTTGGATCGAATCTTTGAGGAGTTTTAGAGCGATTCAGTCGCTGAAATTCATGGGATGGACTTGTTATGGATTAAGGAAGCTAGTATGGGTGATTTTATCGATCAAATTTGGCTGGATAACTTGGTTTAATCCAAACAGGGAGTTGGAGGAAAAACTTGAGCTTGCACGAGTTGTGAGGAATTTAAACGTGTACTGCACGTGCTTGGAAGACTTAATCGATATTCTGGAGCGTGAAGAAGGTATAAAAGGAAAGAAATACAGCTGCATGCACGAGGAATTGATAAAAAAGGGAACTTTGGCCGTAGAGAATAATAGTGATAAATGAAGATTATTTGGGAGATATGGCGTGATTAAATGAGGCTTAGGAGTATAAATAGATTTATAGAGGTACAAGGAAGGGAGTCGAGAGTTTGGGGAAGTTTTGGAGGCTACGGAGCGAAGAATTCACGAGTTGCAGGAAAAGTTTTCTGCTGCTGCAACTCAAGAACACGAAAAACAAAAGCCTGTAAAGGAAAGTCGTTGCAAACTGTCGCTTAATTGCGACAGTTCCCAACTCCTTTCCAGCGACTGTGGAACAGTGTTTACAACACTTATCTTTTATCGTTCATTTTGTGACGATTGTTGTGCGTCGCAAAATCCCGTTTTACACCATTTTCTCTTTATTTCATCTTTGTAACCATTTTGAGCCTAAATAAATATTTTGAGAGCACGTTTACTATGATAAGCTAAACCCCAACATTGGGGCGATGGAGGAAGCCTTATTTCACACTTGGGTAATTATATTTAATTCTTTTCATTACTTTTGCACTAATTTTAATTGAAATTATGATTTGAATTAATTAGTTGTCATTTGATTAGATGGGTCATGCTTAGCTTAGGTGATTTGATGTCCCATGCTTAACATTTACATATAATATTTTGAGAATCTATCTTGGCAAAAATAAGAGTCACTTTATTTTATATTTTTATTGAGCTATAATTGTTAAAAGAATTATTATTTGAACCTTAAGAAATGGATTTGGTGGAATCCTAAGCCCTAGTACCTCTTGCCCACTTTGTTAATATTTTTGTAAATAATTTTTATTAAATTTAAAAAATCGAATCTTCACAAGTCTTAGAGTTCGAATAATTTTTACTACAACTTCAAAATCACATCACCGGTATGCTCGCCAGCAACCCATCTCCATCCCTGGCCAGTCGAACTACCCACGCCATGCCAAGAGCACCTCAAACCGATTGCACAAAGTAGGCTGGCCGCGCAGGTTAAAAAACCCTAATTTATGTTAAGCAGCGGTATATTACTGCCGCAAAACGATATCGGCCGTCCAACTTCGCCAGCCGAATTGACCGGCCTAGATTCAATCTCGATTAACCGGCAAGGTGCAGATACGCTCACCAGCGGCCCAGCTATTGTGCTGGCCGGGCGAACAGCTCCCAACGCGGCGCCAACACCAAAAACGTTGGACCTAAAATAGGTTGGCCACACGGCTTTTTAAAACCTAAATTAAATCAACGGCAGCCATTAACTGCCGCAAATCAACTCGGCCGCCCAACTTCGCCAGATGAATTGGCCGGCCTAACTCCTATTCTAGGTAGCCAACAAGATGTGGCCGTGATCAACGGCCACTCCCCTTCCATATGCCGCGATCGGCCAAGACATGGCCTCCCCATATGGCTCCCAAACGATCATTCAAAAGGGGCTGGTCGAGCCACTTACATAAATTTAAGGCAACCATTAACTGCCGCAAATCATCTCGGCCGTCCAACTTTACCATCCGTATTGACCGGCCTAGATTAAATCTTAGGCGACCAATAAGATGTCACCATAGTTTCCAGCCATCACTCTCCTATAGAGACCGACCGGCCTGCCTTTGGCGCACGTGAATGGCTCCTGGCAGCTTCCTGAAAATGGATGGTCATGCTCCTTTTTAGACATTAAGCTCCGCAACTGATTTAAACGAGCTTTATAAAACAATGCTTTACATTCATCGATTATTTTGAGCTTCTTGATTAAAAGCGATGCTTTACATGCATCGAATACATACGATATTATATGGCTTCACAAATAACTCAGTTATTTAACCTAATAACGTCACATGCTATTCTTTGCGGAAAGTCTCATGACTTGGCTCGTCACACATGACTACCCGCCACCTAGCTTGCGCGTGGTTGGTCAGAATAATTAGGCAAGACCCAGCAACTTGCTACATATTTTCTATAAAATATTCGAGACATCAAACGTGTCACAAACTGGGGGATGTTCATAAAGGTATTGGTCTGGCGGTTTACAGCGTGCGGCGTGCAACACGCCCATTATGAGAAAGTGTCAAGAAAGGCGGACAGTTAGTAGCAACAGAGAAGTAGTGGGTGTAAACTGACTCGTCTTCCCTCATAGTAAGACATGGTTTTCTACATTTTCACACGACCCCACTTTTCCATCACTCAACTACTCCCACTTCCTATGAGATCAGGGTGCGTGCAACTATGACTGATATAAATAGGTTTCGACATATTTCAACCAACGACGGAGTTTTTGTTATCAACACAAGTATCTAGAAAAATACCAAGAACTGATAGCTTACATTCTTTAAGCCAGTTCCATATTCTGATACAAGTCATAAAATAGCCACACCTTCAGAGTTAACCATTCTGATCTCGACACCTTCTTCGCTTCCTCCATAAGATCAACCCTTCTCCTTCACTTTGTGACCGAAGCAAGACTGGAATGGCCATTTCTTAGTTTAGGCCAGGATTGTACAGATTGATCTCTCGAATCTAAAGTACTCCCGTGCATGTCATTTGTTTAGGGTTTAGATTCGTTTCTCAGCGGAACACCCAAATTTACCAAAACCAGCAGAATCAGTTTTTACCCCAAAACAACTGGTGACCACAGTGGGAGATTAATCTCTCGGTTGCAAAAAATCATTTTCCCAATTTCATTGTCAATTTCCTAAATTTCCCAAGATCGTTGATCTTAGGGATGGTTCAGAAACCCTCAATCCCAATTTTACTTCTCCTAGCACTGAAAATACTTCACGTGTTATTCCTGAATCCGTTCTTTCATTTAAAACCCTTGTCGAGGCTATGAAGTCTCAATATTTAACAACTATTAACGATTTGATGAAAATCCTGAATGATATTGTCAGGGATCAAGCTATTATTGTCAAGACGCAGGACGAAGTATTTACGCTTTTGAAAGTCCTCACGGATCAATTATCAAAGGAACCAACACGTATTCATTCTGGAGGAAACGCCATCAACAATTCATTTTTGATCAATACTGATGGTAGTAGCCCTTCTTCCAAGATTCATATTCCTACTCCTGGTGAGGAAGATGAAGCCTATGGTCACGTTGAATGGAAAGGTATCCACCAACGTAACTTGTCTACTCATGAAGATCAAGAGATGTTTCCTCAAGCTCAGAAAGAAGACTCGTGGGATTTATCACGTTCTCACCAGAATCCTCGCAATGAAAAGGTGATTTCATTATGTGCGTCCTTCTTGGAAAATATCAATTCCCATATTGTATCAGAAGCTGCTAAGAGATTCGCTGCTGCTTTACTCAGTCGATCCGAAACGTTCCAGAATGAAGAAGCTCGTAAAGATGTTCAGGAAAGCAAGCGTCCTTCCAATAAAAGATCCAACCTCCAGTCAATCGCTAGTGAAAGAGGAAAGAGAAAAGCTTCAGCAGCGAAATAACAACCCAAATGTGTGGCACCAGCGCATCAGACGGCTCCACCCCAGAAGGCTGCGGCTAAGACTCCTACGCAACAACAAGAAACTGGAGATGCTGTTCCAAACTTCCCGTTCCCGATCGAGGAAGTAATTGAACTCCTAGAAGTATGGATTCAAGATGATGCCATCAAACTACCTCCTATCAGGCGCCTACCAACTGAGGAAAAAATGGCAAATCCCAAATATTGCCATTACTACAGGTTCCTCAATCATCCAACCAATGAATGCAACAAATTGAAGCGCATTTTCAAAGAAAAAGTATATGCAGGGGAACTTCAATTAGGCACCAAAGGAGTTCGCAGAGACCCTCTTCCCGTAAGGAGCTGCATGATTTCTGGGGACTCCGTCCACAAAACCGTACAGTCTATGATGGAGTATTTATGTGAGATTCTGTATTTCTCCAAGACACAACGTCAAGACATATTTGCATCCCTCAACCATGTTGTATCAGGCAAGCGGTTGTTTCCAGCCAGGGAAGTCACTCCTAAACCCCAACCTCTCCCGGAAAGCACGACTGATAGATACAACTGGGGACTCCTAGCCACTACTAACTTGAAGGATATCGAGTTTGACAGCACACTGATTGACGCGGCTTCTGACTTCCATATTGTCACCGTCAGGACTCTAAGAGCTGCAAGGATTTCAAAGCAGGAAGCTTTTCACTATCCAACCATAATCAAAAACTCAGAAGGAGAGTCCAAAGATGCTTACGGGTACATCAATCTCGAAATCAAGGTGGGAAATGCTATAACACACGCCAAATTTCATATAGTTAAAGAGTACCCTAATTATGATATGGTCCTGGGGCGCTCATGGATACACGACAATAAGGAGAAGCTAGGAGTATATCCTTTACTAGTGTCTATACCTGAAAGGGTTTCCAAGAAGCCATCCAATCCTGAAGACTATTTGTTTCCATATCAGCAACTTGCGAATGTGACGGAACTTCCTGAAGAGAGCACATCAGCATTTGTTCGCAGATTCCGGACACAAGTAAGTCTTATTGAACAACCCTTTTTACAACCAGTCACTCCTCCTCCCGCCAAGGCTTCGGGACTCGATCCGATTATCAACCCAGTCGTCACTAGGAGATGTGAATGGGATGCTGGTCTTTTTAAGTTTTTTTATCAAGAGTTTAGAAGCTGTCACAGTCAAAGATGAGGAATCTAAGAGTCAAGTAACGGTGCAACATCTGAACCCGTTTCAAGTTGGAGATATGGTAGTGAGAGTTGCTTCTCAACCTACTCCGTATGATTCCGCAGAAAGGAAAGACGAGTCGTACCTAGTGTAAGAAGTTATTTTGGGAGGTTACTACAAGCTCATCAATGCAGACAAGCTAGAAGGCGTAGTATTACACACCCGGTGGTTCAAACCCTTCAATACCTAAGGTGTCACGCCGCCCTTTCCTCCAACATTCCTTTTAGTGTTTCCTATAGCAATTTCTCTTTTCATGCAATATTTGTAATTCCTCCAAAATGATTGCACTGCATGCATTCATAATTAGGGTTTCAATTTGTCAGTTAATCGAAGCATCATTTCCCTTTTAGAAATCTCTTTACTCCTGAATCATCTCAAGGCAAAGTCTCGAGTAAACCAAAACCCTCATAAAATTATTACCCATTGGTTCAAAACCAGAAAAAATAAAACCATGAAAGAGACATCTCATATCTTTCAAAAAGTACCAAAGAGGGGAATACATAAAGGAAAAGAATGAGCAAGATGACCAAAGGAAATCATCAAGCTGCCAGTACATCCTTCTTAGAGAAAGTGTCCCTCGTGCAGCCTGCTTCAACGACGAAACGGCCTCTTAGTCACCACCTCATTGTGCCTAGACCCTGGGAAGAAGTTTCGCTATCTGCAATTTTCATATTTTGGAAAATCCCTTCATGGAATCAAGAAGCAGCGAGCTAAGCGCATGTGGTACTCCCAGATTGCAACTACTTCTTCAAACGCGTCCAATCACGGCACGCGCGCTATTAATTGGAAGTAGAGCCTCCACACCTAACAAATACGGCTCTTGGATTTCTTGTTTACGGAAGCACAACACATGTGATATACAAGGGTGATATCAAATGGAAGTTACAGGTTCGTGGCCGAATCCTCAATCTTCATCATTGCGTCCCCTACTTCAAGATGTTTTTATTAGGTTTACATATGATAAATATCATCATGGAAGCGGTATCCGGTCACATGAAAGGAAAACACATCACCACTTATGTGTGTCGCCTTCCCATCCGCCACATCACCTACTCAGAACTTAGCACTTCCTACCCAAGGCCTGCATGAAGCTGCGCGTCAACAATCACATCGTCGACAAAGTACGATTCAGTGTTTCTAGATTTCCAATTTCCTATGGAAGGGGTGCATAGGCTGCCAAAAGTTTGGATACAATACAGATCTATCAAGTGTGACTACCGCCCATTGATCAACAAGTGACGAATCCAAAAGATTGCCGCCTTCGTCAATTCGTCAACCACCGTACTAGCAAATACATTGGAATTATATCTTTCAGGAGAAAATAGGCTCAGGATAATTACACCTGGGGACTGCCAACATGGGATGCCCTCACGTTCCTCAACCAGGTTATTTCTGATGTCAGCATCATCACTGTCAAAGCTTTACGAGCCACAGGAATTCCTCAACATGAAGCCGTACACGTGCATCAAAGACTAAAAATACAGCTCTAGTGATCAAATAGAAGCGCAACTGGGGACTGCCCAATCGCATCCCATCTCATACAAGCATTCCAAGCATATTGTCATCGCAATCAGAAGGGCAAGAATGAGCCTATGAGATAAAGAGTCAGAATGAACACAATTTCATTCCAGTCAATGCTCGGAGTTTAAAGAAAATTTTAGTCGCGACTCAGCAGTCCAGACACCAAGCAATTTAAAGTCAAGGCCTCTTGCAATTGAGCGCAATGGAGTTTGGAAAATTTTGAAATCCACTGGAGAGGCCAGATACTCAGTTCTATGGAGACATGACCTTATTACACATTCCGGAGAGGATCGATAGAGTTCACTCAGGATTTGATGAAATTTCAAAACCGTGAAAGTTATACGTACAACTAAAGTTCGTACTTGCAAAAAGAAGAAGAAAGAACAAGATGTACTTACTTTGCCGCTGACGATTGTCACACTCATGATGGAGCTGCTGACGGCGACGAAGAGGAGCCGACTGTTGCAGACGAAAGAACGGAGCCAGACGAGCAACAAAAAACAGAAGAGGATCGATACCCCTGTTTTATACGAATGAAGTTCGAACAGAAGAAGGATTCCTTCTTGCTCTATGGACGGGAATAGATGGCTAGGCCTACAGCACTCATACACATAGCCGAGCTAGCAACACGCTACTACGAAGAACATTGGCCGCGCGGTCCCGTTGCTGAAGGCCGATTGGAATTTCCTGGTAATATCTACCTGCATCGTCTTTACAATTTTAATTTCGTCTGTCACCATCTAGTGCTTACCCCGCAACAATGTCACTGTTATGTGCTAAGCAGGGGACTTAATGTTGATGGTGGTTTTTAGTATAGGGCGAAAACTGTAAAAGTCTATCTACTTGACCCGGATCAGAAGAAGTAGACCTTGATATGTCTATATTCCGCAAGGAATTTGAAGAATATATTAAAATCTGATGAGTGCCTATGTCTCTCTACATATTATTTTGAAACTCAAGCTCCTATATGAATTGTTCACTAGTATAGATCCTAATGAGTATATAAGCTCCTAGATGCATTACTCACTAATGCCGGAGCCTGCCGAGTATTTATTCTATGCTATGTTCCCCTGCTGAACTTTTAATATTGGTATGAAATGACAAAGTGTTCACTCGCAGCTGAGTGGCATGAATTTCCCGAAGTATCAAGATTAAGGTTTGCATGAAAGTACTAAATCAGAAGATGCGCTAACAACTCTCTGATGATAAAATTAAAGAATTTTGCGTTAACACGCAGAATTTATCAAATTTGTTCGATTTTGTGATAGCTCATAAGATTCAAATTTTGGCCTAATTAAAAATTAGGTTTTGCGCCCTGCGCAATATCCCGAACCCTATTGGTCGAGACCAAACCTAGGTGAGCTAGGAAACTAATCCTCTATGGAGATAGTAGGAGCAAAGTCCTACCAGAAAACAAGAAATAAAGAGGAACTGCGGCAAATAGAAGCAATAACAAAAGGAGGCGCGGCCACGCCACTTGGCCGGACGATCCGCTCCAACAGGCGCCGCCTGTGGCCGGATGGCCACGCTCCATGTTGCTGCTTGCCGTCCCCATTTCCCATCGACCAATCAGATCGCTTTAAACGCGCCACACGCACTTTTAAATAAAGTTGGAAGTTGGTTGGTCGACGCGCCTAATTCCTTAAGGAATTTAATCTAGGCTGCCCATGTAAGTCTAAAAAAACATTCACGACCACACGATTTGGCCAGCCAACATAATGAGTTTGGCTTCCTCCCAATGAGATCAAGCAAACTCCAAGATGTCTACCGGCGGGCCCACTATCATTCCAGCCAATTGGAATCCTCCTAGCCCGCCAGCAACATCCCTGATGGCTAACCAGAGCTAGGCTAGTAGCGCTGTTGAAAAGAAGTTCAACGAGTTAAGACTGGCCATGACAGTCTCGAACTCATCGCATCCGTCCAACTTAGCCATCCTAGTTGGATGGCTTAGATTTCATTTCAAACGACCGATGAAGTGCCGGTATGCTCGCCAGAAACCCATCTCCATCCCTGGCCAGTCGAACCGCCCACGACATGCCAACAACACCTCAAACCGATTGCTCAAAGTAGGATGGCCGCGTGGGTTAAAAAACCCTAATTTATGTTAAGCAGCGGTATATTACTGCCGCAAAACGATCTCAGCCGTCCAACTTCGCCAGCCGAATTCACCTGCCTAGATTCAATCTCGATTAACGGGCAAGGTGCAGATACGCTCACCAGCGGCCCAGCTATTGTGCTGGCCGGGCGAACAGCTCCCAACGCGGCGCCAATACCTAAAACGTTGGACCTAAAATAGGTTGGCCACACGGCTTTTTAAAACCTAAATTAAATTAACGACAGCTATTAACTGTCGCAAATCATCTCGGCCGCCCAACTTCGCCAGATGAATTGGCCGGGCTAACTCCTATTCTAGGTAACGAACAAGATGTGGCCATGATCAACGGCCACTCCCCTTCCATAAGCCCCGATCGGCCAAGCCACGATCTCCCCATATGTCTCCCAAACGATCGTTCAAGAGGGACTGGTCGAGCCGCTTACATGAATTTTAAGGCAGCCATTAACTGCCGCAAATCATCTCGACCGTCCAACTTCGCCAGCCGAATTGACCGGCCTTGATTAAATCTTAGGCGACCAATAAGATGTCACCATAGTCGCCATCCATCAATCTCCTATAGAGACCGACTGACCTATCTTTGGCACGCGTGAATGGCTCTTGGCAGCTTCCTGAAAATGGCTTGTCATGCTCCTTTTAAGACATTAATCTCCGCGACTGATTTAAACGAGCTTTATACAACGATGCTTTACATGCATCGATTATTTTGAGATGCTTGCTTAAAAACGATGCTTCACATGGATCGAATACATACGATATTTTACGGCTTCACAAATAACTCAGTTATTTAACCTAATAGTGTCACATGCTATTCTTTGCGGAAAGTCTCATGACTTGGCTCGTCACACATGACTACCCGCCACCTAGCTTGCGCGTGGTTGGTCAGAATAATTAGGCAAGACCCAGCAACTTGCTACATATTTTCTATAAAATACTCGAGACATCAAACGTGTCACAAACTGGGGGATGTTCATAAGGGTATTGGTCTGGCGGTTTACAGCGTGCGGCGTGCAACACGCCCATTATGAGAAAGTGTCAAGAAAGGCGTACAGTTAGTGGCAACAGAGAAGTAGTGGGTGTAAACTGACTCGTCTTCCCTCATGGTAAGACATGGTTTTCTACATTTTCACACGACCCCACTTTTCCATCACTCAACTACTCCCACTTCCTATGAGATCAGGGTGCGTGCAACTATGACTGATATAAATAGGTTTCGACCTATTTCAACCAACGACGGAGTTTTGGTTATCAACACAAGTATCCAGAAAAATACCAAGAAATGATAGCTTACATTCCTCAAGCCAGTTCCATATTCTGATACAAGTCATAAAATAGCCACACCTTAAGAGTTAACCATTCTGATCTCGACACCTTCTTCGCTTCCCTCCCTAAGATCAACCCTTCTCCTTCACTTTGTGACCGAAGCAAGACTGGAACGACCATTTCTTTGTTTAGGACATGATTGTACAGAATTATCTCTCGAATCTAAAGTACTCCCGTGCAGTGCATTTTTTTAGGGTTTAGATTCGTTTCTCGGCGGCACACCCAAATTTACCAAAACCAGCAGAATCAGGTTTTACCCCAAAACAATAGCATATAAAAAAATTGAACTTCCCCCAACGTTAGTAGATATCAACAAAATGGACAAGAACGCTGCTAAGTACTGTCATTATCAGCGACAGCTAGGCCACCCAACGATCGAATGTTTCACCATTAGAAGTATCTTTAACCGAAAACGCGCAGCGGGAGAGATCGAGATAGCTGATCAAACAATCAAGCACGACCCCCTTCCTTGACACTGAGCCGCCGAGAGTCGCAGACTTCCCTGATGCGGCGAACCGATGCAAGACATGAAGTAAAGAGTCATGATAACACGAGTTTTTGATGTAATCAATTCACAAAACAGACGCGTCTACGCGCAGTAAAAAAAGGTTTTATATCCTCATTCTAAAAGTCTCTTACTTACAAGGCTATAGGTTACTCGCATCTGATCGGCTATGCAAAAAATACAAAGCTACAGGTTGCTCCGCGCATTTGGTCTTCTATACAAAAATACAAAGCTACAGGTTGCTCCGCGCATCTGGCCGGCTATACAAAAATACAAAGCTACATGTTGCTCCGCGCATCTGGTCGTCTATATAAAAAAAACAAAGCTACAGGTTATTCTCTGCATCTGGTCGGTTATGCAGAAAATACAAGGCTACAGGTTGCACCGTGCACCTGGTCGGCTATGCAAAAATACAAGGCTACAGGTTGCTCCACGTATCTGGTCGGCTATGCAGAAATACAAGGCTTCAGGTTGCCCCGCGCATTTGGTTAGTTATACAAGAATACATGGCTATAAACCGCCGCGCGCGTTTCAGTGAACCCCACAAACCAATCAAATTCTCAATCGGCCACATTTATAAGAGTGTACTTAATTGGATAACCACACCTACCCAACAAGCCAACCTAAATCGACTGAGCATCGTATGAAAGCATAAATGCACTAACAGACCATCAAGGTTAAAAAAAAAAAGAGCGACAACATAAACTTTATGTATAAGTAAAAACGACTTACAAAATAATACATGATTACAACAATATAATACATGATTACAATAAGAGTTCACTGGGCAAAGAACTACTCCGCGACAAAACGAAATAAGTTTCTCCATGATACCAGGCGCTTATAGAGTAATACGTGCTGACAACAAGCCCTTGGTATCAAAAGGAGGCATATCAACCCCATCGAATAGCACCCGTAACAGTCTGATGAGCCGATCTAACCCTCTACACGCGTTGTATGCGGTCGGAATCATAAATAATGTATACCGTGTAAAACATAAAGAACCCTGCAAAGCCATTAGAGAAGCCGAGCAACAAGCAAAAGCATAAACACAAATCCCTCAAATACGGGTACCTTTCAACATACAACTCTCAAATAAAGTACGATGTATAAGATAAAAAAATTCCAAGTAATCTTGGAACTAAAAAAACAAACCATCAACAATGTTTTCAGAACATAACCAAACACACCATAATATCATCTAAAAAAAATGGAGAGAGAAGGAAAGAAGAGCTGTTCACTAGAAAGAAAAGGGAGTGAATTAGAAAACTGAAAACGTGGGGGTACCAAAATACACCACTAACTTTATCTTAGGCAACCTGTATGGACTAAAGTCAAATATAATTCCGAGAGTTCAACTTAATGAATCTCAATCAGGAAAGTTATGAGGAGTTTATATCTCTTTCTCTCACAATCAGAATGTTACAGAAACTAATCTGTGAACTTGATTATACCGTGAGAGTACTTAGACGATTCCAAAGATCAATATCCAAGAATCAATCAAGTCATATCCAACAAACAAGGATAGATATGTCTACTTTGATTGATTTATGTACAACCTGTGATATTTCAATTATAAAGATAAACAATATAATGCGGAAAAAGAAATAACACAGACACCGGAAATTTTGTTAACGAGGAAACCGCAAATGCAGATAAACCTCGGTACCTAGTCAAGGATTGAACACCATTTCTAGCCTATTGAGTTTAGAAATGGATACTGGAAACTGAGTTTCCGTAAAGTATTTTTTCAAACACCGTATCTGGTCCCTTAGCTACAAAGTGGATCAGATCTGATCCAATTTTTAAAGTAGCGAAAAGTAGAGAAGGGAATGAATCAGATTACAGCGAAGCGAATGACCATAATAGATGGATTTCGCTACAATTAAGCTATGGCGAAGCGAAGTCGCTTACCGTTGTGCTTGGCCTGTCGATATCTTGCTAGAGAGCATGCAAGTTTTTCATGGTAAATAATTTTTTTTGTCGAACCCAAGAAATTGAATAATTTAACTATTCTCTTACGTGTGTCGCTTAGTCACTTCTTGATTGGTTCCCTAAAGACTACAAAATTCCTGAAAAACCTTCCACTTAATCAAAAGAAGGAAAAAAAAAGGTTATATACTCTAGCATTTCCAACTGGTTGATTTGAAGTCTAGTAATGCATCATCAAAGTTCTTTGTCAAATGACCCTTCAAAGTAGATTGGCACATCAGAAGGTCATGAGTTCGAACCTGCACATTATTAGATTCATAGGAATTCTGATTCTTTGTTGTGATTCAACTAGATTTTTGCCGGTGTCACTGTAGTACAGTGGTAAAGTCGTTGCGTGATGATACCAGTGACCTGAGTTCGAAACTCGCCAGCATCAAATTCTTTACCGATAAAAAAAAAAAGTAGATTGGCACAGTTACAAAGTCAAACCGAGGGTGAGCAAGGAGGATTCCTTATCCACCTAAACTCCCCCTTTCGGGAACGATAAAAGGAAAAGAACAAAGACAGAAACATGAAGGCAGATATACACAAATGAGCATATATCTAGAATATAAAACAGAGTTTGGACAAATTAGGCAAGATAAAGAGTGGTCAAGATTTGTTTAGGGAGAAGATAAATCAATGTTTGTGGTTCTACCATTAAATTCTGAGAGTCGATTCTCCATTAACCTAGGTTTCCACTTCTTCTGAAAACCATTATTAGGGTTAACGACTTAAAGAATTCATTTGGGATTCGATAAGCCAAGTCCAACTATTTTCTATGTAGTTGCGTATCTTGATCTTACTTTTTCTATCGTATTGAGTTTAATCTTCTCTAAGGTTTTCTCGAGATTTATCTCTGATAGGTAAGATATAAAAAGTAATCACAACAGTTTTTCGTCTCAGACTCTTGTGATTTCGCAAGGTTCTCTAGGATATGCATCATAGCCAATAAATTGGTTTTGATTGCATCTCAAAGTTGGTGGGAAATTAATTTGGTGACAATTCATTTGTTGGTTGTTTACATCATTGGCGTGTGTCATTCATTTGTTGTTACTATATAAGGTGACAATTATTTATCTTCGTCATGTGTTTCTTTAACAATGTAACAAATTTTATTTGAACATTATTGAAGATCAGCCTGACTCCCATAATATTATGTGTGTTAACTGTTTGTACCCCATTAAAATGGTCCACGTGCCTGCCGCACAAGCTATCTAATGGTGTCATTTTGGGAGCCCATTTGGTTTATGGTAGAAACCCGTGGTTTACTAAAGAAACTCAGTTGATTATTAAAGAAACTCATAGCTTATTATAGAAGCCCAGTCTGGTTTATTAAAGAAACTGTTTTGCTTAACATGGAAGCTCAATCTTGTTTATTATGGAAACCCACTTTGCTTAATATGGAAGCTCAGTCTGGTTTATTATGGAAACCCACTTGGCTTAATATGAAAGCCCAATTCGGTTTATTATGGAAACCTATTTGGCTTAATATGGAAGCCCAACCTGGTTTATTGTAGAAACCCAATTGGTTTATTATTGAAGCCCGTTGAATTTATTATGGGAATTATGGGAACTCATTTTTTATTATTATTATAGAAGCCTAAAGGCCCATGGGTAGTAAGATCCTAATAGATAGAGGATAAGATTTCCATGGGATAATTATCTCAGATAATTATGAATATTATTTAGGATAATTTTTAAATCCTAACAAGAAGAGGATAATTATTCTAGGTATTTACAATTATTATTCAAGACAATTATATTTAAGATAATTGCAAAATCATAACAGAAAGAGGATAATTATTTTAAGTGGTTATAATTATTATTCAAGATAATAATTATTTAAGATAAATAAGGATTATGATACGTATTAGAGAGAATAGCAAACTTTATCATGAATCTGGTCGTTATTTGGGATTTATACATATGGGGGAAGTTATTTGGATAACTATTAATTTCTAAAGCTACATCTACTTTCTGCCTATAAATAGAGGCTAAATCCCAACTCAAAAGGTGCAGATTTTCTAATCATTTTCCACACAATACATATGCTAAGAAACTCTCCCTGACTTTAGCATTAGAGTGTTTACCCCCACCATTCAACATCAATCACACTATCGTCAACTATTTCTTGTGGAGTTAAATCAGCAGTTGGAGATCAATCAGTCAACGTTAATCTCAGTTTCATCAACATTTTTGGTGGAATCAAACCAACAACAGAGATTTAATCCATCTACACGCATCTCGAAAAGTGTTGGGCGCATATTTTTGCACCAACATCTTTTGGCGCCGACTAAGGGGAACGAGCGAAACACTCGTGACAACGAACTGGTGTATCACGGCATACTGGTTTACTCGTTCCTTTTCTTTTGTCTAATTATTACTTTGATACAGTAATATGATCATTCATATATATCAAATCACTCTTTGTATAAAAATATACTCTAATCTGCCAGTACTCCTACTTCGAAGGAAAACAAAATAGGATTGACCATCTTGGTAACCGTGGAGTCATCCTAACTTACTTAAGATCTAACTCAATTGTTTAGTGGTCCTCTTTATGCCATCTCTATTTTTTCGGTTTTTTTTCCATTCACGTTATACTGTGAGAATGCTGGCCATATTACCTTGTCGTTGAGTAGCAGAAGACTTTGTATGAGGCAGCCCTCTCATTTGTTCCTGAAGCCTCGCCCCTGCCGTGAGCATTAAAATTTCACCTAGACGTGGGAAAAAAGCCTTTCCGAGCCACAAGTTCTATGTTCTCATCTTGAAGCTTCGCCCCTGACATGGGCACCAAAACCTTTCACCTGCAGCAAGCACCAATCCAGGGTGTCAGCGACGGAGCCAAGTCTCATTCTAGCTCAAGCTAAGCTTCCATCAATTAGACAAGTGGGCAGCAGAGTGCAGAACCATTACATCTAAGCTATGAAAAGGCAACAACGCCAACCAGCAAAGCTACAAAGTCGGCATCCTGGAATCAAGTTCGATTACAGCGATTCCTCACAGTCACCAACAAAGAAGAAAGCTAGCAGTATGTATAATACGTATAGAGTTTTACGAGAAGAAAATTCACTGAGCAAGATTCAAACTTCAAACACGCGGTTACGAGTACGACTCTAATTAAGTATGTGAGGATAAAACGCAACACATGCTACATGTGATGATATGAACACGTGGTAAAGGGAATTTTCTTCAAACCAAGTTAGGACTGATTCCAAGCTAAAACAGCATGAACTTGGTCCTACCATGACAAAGACTAAATGAAGAGCCTGTATACGGACCCAATAAAGAAGGTGCTTTAGGCATGGGTCCTCTCAAGGAAGTTTCACTTCGATGAGTCCCCACCACGTGACAAGCCGGGCCATGCCAAGGTTATTGGGAGCAACCTTGCCCATGATAAAGTACATATATTTGGGGGTGTCTTTCATGCTCCAGGCAGGATCTATTGGATATCAAAGATGCAGGAGTAAAAGGAGCAGAAAAAGAAAAAGAAAAAAGAACCTGAGAAATGCACGACTTTGTCAGCTACATGGCCCTTTTCTGAAGAGAACAGCAAGCAAGCTATGACCGGCTATGAGTCAGTGGCATTCAACGAGATGGGATTGGATATTATAGGTTCCATTTCCCTCCTCACCTCGGGGCGTCCTCACTATTTGGGAGTATCTCTACAGATAATGGGGACTGCTAAAGTGTCGCCTAGCGCGCAATCAAAACCACATGTTTGAAAATACCGAACAATAGAAGACAACCTTTTCAATATCGAGTAATGGGGGTGTCCAGGGTTGAAGGAACAAACACCTGAGGAGGAAAGTCATCACCGATTGCCACCTTATAAATCAAGTTTACAGTCTCAATGAAAACACTTTTTGCATATATTTGATTATTTGCAAAGAAATATTTGCAATATTTTTCTAATAAAGAGAAAAACAAGAACGAAGTATTTTGATTATTAAGGAGATGACTGCAATATTTTAAAGAGAAAGACGAAATATTTCAAAGAAGCTGGAGCTAAGGATGGAGCAAAAGAAAAAAGTTCCAATGAAAGCTGGATCTAAACGAGCGAATTAAAAATGTTTTAAGAAAAGCTGCAGCAAAAAGAGAGGAGGAAAAACATTTCGCAAAGGAGCAACCTACATTCAAATAAGATAAAATCCTCGATAACGCTGTTATGAAACACTTCACGCGCGCATATGTCTCAAAATATTTTCTGTTAAAGAGAAAAGTAAAGAGCTTGGAACATTTTCTAATAAAGAGAAAACCAAGAACTTTGAATGTTCATTATTGAAGGAAGCTGTCTTCATTCAGACTACAGACCATTGAAAGATCCTAAAGGCTAATTAGTTAAGAGGTAGCTGATCATAGAGGATGCTAACAAGAATCGTAACGCAGTTCTTGTGGTGCATCTGCTGAGGAGTCTAATCTAATTCGATTGCATGTTATGGTCGATCATATAAAGTTTCTTTTGTGGAAGGTGATGACGAGTTGATGGATATATTGATGATAATCAAGCAAAGTTAAAATAAAAGCAAGTCTTGTACAGTTCAAAGACTAGTAGCAATCTAATTTTTGGAAAGAATTAAGATATAGGTGCAGAGACAGTGCTCGAATTACCTGGTAGTTTCGAAGTAGGAGCGGAGAGATGAGTAAGCTGTTACTCCCAGAAAAAAAAATAGTTACATAAACATGTTAACTGCTCTTGTTTTGAAAATTCAAGAAGCAAATTTGAGAACAACAAAAAGAAGGATGAAAGTACTTACTTAAGGAGGTAGCAAACTTCTGTTGTGGGTAGTAAAAGGAGGTGCGATGATGCTCATATAGAAGGAGATTCACTGCCATAGAAGAAAGGAAATACATATTTTACACGGACTAGGAATTTGAAAGTTTCACAAGTCAGTCCAATTTCTAGTGTTGACGGCTATATTTTCAACAAGTTGATATGGACGAGAATGAGAAGTGGAGGCTAACGGGATTCTATAACGTTATCTACCCATTGGAGATTTCTCAAGTTCGAAAACAAACAGAATGATCAACCAACCTAATCCCAAGCAAGGACAGCTGACATGTATAATTGGTTGATGCGGTGCTGTCGTTCCAGGCCAAGTGAAGTGGCAAAGCAAGATTAAGCTACCAACGGCAGTCTCCTTGTACGAGAAAATCAAAGCATAGGATTCATGATGGTTGAAAAATTGTCCTCTAGACATACAAACTACACGCAGTTGGTAAGAGTAGCTATACAAAGGCAATCAACGACTAAGCCACGGATCCTAAACATTTCGCCGTAGACAAAGTAAAAAGGAAACTCTGGCAATAACATGAATATTCCATATACTCTTGATGCACTACCATTATTGGTTGATTAACGGATTGAAGGTTACGAACATCAGCTGGAGAAACATCGCCTAAGGTACGTGAAATTATAGAAGCTTACCTTTGTCCTTTTATAAAGAGGGCTATTGTTACTGCAAACTCCAAGGATTCACAGCGTCGAACTACCAAGGATGCTGCTACAATTGCGTATAATCTTGGTAAGAAGGTTATTGCTGCAGACAACCGTCAGGAAGGAAGAGATTGGAAAGATGATGCAAGAAACAGAAGTGGTCATTCAGACTTTTTATCATACAGGTACTCTTCTTGCCATAGCTTTAAACTTTTATGGCATTCAATTTCTTAAAAAAAAATATCCTACAAAGTTCAATTCATATTAAACCCATCATTCATACGACTTAGAAAAGGATTTTGGCTTGGTTTCTCAACTTGAGAAAACCAAAGAGAATAACTGAATATATATATGCATCACCACAGGCTTACAGAGACTTGTACAACAAACAATTACAAAAATAACTTAGGCTGATACAGTAAACTAGAACTAATGTGGGAAACTAGAACAATCTATACAAGTTATTATCACAAGCTAATATAGGAAACACAGGCTACGTAATCACTCCAATACTCCCATCGATCTAAGCGGATGATCAGTGACATTTAGGTTGGAACAAAGAGAAGAAAAATGTTGTTTTGGTAGTCGTTTGGTGAAAACGTCAGCAAGCTAAACTTTGGAGCATACAAAACGAACATTTAGTTGTCCACGTTGAACTCTTTCACGTACAAAATGATAATCAATTTCGATGTGTTTTGTCTGGCCGTGAAAAACAGGGTTCATAGTGAGCTAAGAGGCACCAAGGTTGCCACACCATAGAACAGGTGGAGTACAGACCAGAGCGCGAAGTTCTTTCAATAGGGATTCAACCCACATAAGCTCCACAGTGGCAATAGCAAGACCTCTATACTCAGCTTTCGTACTAGATTTCGAAAATGTTTTTTGCTTTCGAGCACTCTTAGAAATAAGATTCGATCCTAGAAAAACACAGTAACCACTCGTCGAGCGTCTATCAGTTGGATCCCCAACCCAATCAACATCCGTATATGCTTGAAAATTGATTTTCAGTGGAAGGGAACGCCGAAGAGTAATACCAAAGGTAGATGTACCTTGTAAATAACGTAAAATCCATTTGACTAGAAGTAAATGCTTGTCGGTAGGACTTTGCATGAACTGGCACACTTTGTTAACAACAAACGCAAGCTTAGGGCGAGTAAGCAATACATATTGTAAACCACCGACAAGGCTTCTGTAAATTATGGGATTAGATAAAAGAGTGCCACCTTTAGGATGTATGTCAGTGGAAGTACTTAATGGGGTACTTACAGGCTTGGCACCATTCATATTAGCACGTTCTAATAAGTCTTCAATATATCGGCGTTGAGATAGAAACCAGCTATCAGAGGTACGAGTAACTTCAATACCAAGAAAATATGAGAGGTTTCCGAGATCTTTCAAAGCAAACTCTTTGTGAAGAATATTAATTAAGGATGGCAAACAAGCTGGAGTAGATCCTGTCAAAATGATATCATCAACGTAAACAAGTAGGTAAATAATGCCATCAGATGATCGACGCATGAATAAGGAGGAGTCTGCTTGTGAAATAACAAAACCAAGATTTTGAAGAAAAACACTTAATCGAGTGTACCACGCCCTGGGTGCTTGTTTTAGGCCGTATAAGGATTTATGCAATTGACAGACATGATCAGGATATTGAGAATCAATATACCCCGGTGGCTGCTTCATATAAACTTCTTCAGTAAGAACACCGTTTAGAAAAGCATTTTGAATGTCAAGTTGCCGAATAGGCCAAGAATATGTAAGTGCCAGTGTTAAAACAACTCGTATGGTACACGGCTTAATAACGGGACTAAAGGTTTCTCCATAGTCAATGCCTTCTTTTTGGTTAATTCCTTTAGCTACGAGACATGCTTTATATCGCTCGATAGTTCCATCGAGATTTCTTTTTATGCGAAACACCCACTTACAACCCACCAAGTTCATACCAGGAACATAGGACCAAGTACCTTTTTCTTTAAGAGCGTAGTACTGGTCATCCATAGCCCGTTTCCAGTTAGGATCCTTCTTTGCTTGTGAATAACAATTAGGCTCAAACAAAGAATCAGTGGGATTTGTATGCTTTGATGCTAACAGTACTTTCTTTTGAATAATACCATCCTTTCCTCTAGTGACCATAGGATGATCATTATGAACAATCGGGTTATGAAAAGGAACACTAGAAGGATTAGGATTGGGAACCATTGGTAGTTGGGTTCTAGGAGCCGTCGGGACTATAGGGAGAAGAGATTTAAGTGGATCTGGTACTGGTTGATCACAAGAAAAATGTGTGCAGTCAACTATGGTAGGTGAATCAACCTGATTGGGCACCGTATTTAGATGGCCATCAAAGACGTTTCTAACAGATTGAAGAGAATCAATGTGGGCTGTAGTTTCAAGACAGTCAACCATGGAAGTAGGAAGAGATGTATCTAAGTTGCTTGGAATAGAAAAGGTAGTGTCGGTGTAGTATTAGATGGTAGTGGTAACAAGGGCTTATCTAGCCTTAAGTTAGAAACAGTAACATGGTCGGGAGTAGAAGAGACAGCGGAAGTAGGAGATGGAGAAGATGATACATGAATAAAATAAGGATAATAAACTACCTGTGCTGGAGCCGGCGGAGATAATACTGATGGATTAGCTGCAAAAGGGAAGACAGACTCATCGAAAACCTCATGACGCAACCAATAAACTCTACCGGACGGAATCTGAAAACATTTGTAACCCTTGCAAACTGCAGAGTACCCAAGAAACACACACGGAGACGGGCACAACTCTAATTTATTAGACCGATAATCCCTGAGGTGAGGAAAACATAAACAACCAAAAGTTCGAAGATATAAAATATCTGGAACCTTGTTAAATAACAACTCATAAGGGGATTTAATACCAGTAGGGGTTGAAGGAATACGGTTCATGAGAAAAGTGGAAGTACATAAAGTATCATACCAAAAGCTAGGTGGAATAAAAGCCATTGAAAGAAGTGTTAAACCAGTTTCCACAATGTGACGGTGCCGTCTTTCAGCAAGACCGTTCTAAATAGATGTGTACGGGCAAGTAAATCGATGTTGGGTACCATTTTGTTGGAGAATTTTAGTGAACTTTCTATATTCTGTACCGTTATCAGATTGAAAGATTTAAATTTTTCTACTGAAAAAGGGATTGGACATGCTTATAAAAAACTTCAAAAATATGAACAACATCTGTTTTGAGATGCATAGGATAAATCCAAGTGAATCGACTATAAGCATCAACAAAAATGATATAATACCGAAAACCATCATTAGATAGAAGCGGAGCAGGACCCCAAACATCCGATACAATAAGATCTAAGGGATTGTCATATATAGTAGAACTGGATTTAAAACTTAGTTTATGACTCTTATTAGCTAAGCAAGACTGACACATAGAGAAATTCAAAGTAGATACTGGTAAATGGTGTTTGGAGACAACGACTTTGAAGGTTTTGAGCATTGGGTGCCCTAAACGAGAATGCCAGGTTTGTAAAGTAGCGTGCTCGCCAATAAAAACAGAAATCGACGAGACTGGAAGAATAGTATAAAGACCATCCTTATTAAGGGTTCCCCAAAGTACTATCTCCCCCGTACGACCATCCTTCACAAGACAAAATGCATCATAAAATTCAAAGAAAACATTATTATCACGGCAAAATTTAGAGAAAGATAACAAGTTATTGGAAAGGTGTGGGACATGGAGGACATTGGGAAGAAGAAACTTACGTTTCGAAGTAGGAAGGATGGCATTACCGTATTAAATATTGGCAGATTAGAACCTCCAGCTGTGCGTACTTGATCCGGTCTGTTGCACTCATAATGGGTTTGCAAATTTTTAAGATCACTGGTCATATGATTTGTTGCTCCACTGTCTGGGAGCCAATCATAAGTGTAGACAGATCATTGCGAATTTGTAGTAGTATACGCGGCAGGAGATGGAGAGTTGGAAGTGTTTGATGCATGCTTAGGACCTCTTTTGTTGTAGCTTTTGGTTGGTTTACGCCTTGAAGGATAAGCTGCCATATCACATCGATAGTTGCATTCTCTGGCACTATGATAAGGTTTTCCACATATTTGACAGATAACAGCAGGATTCCCATCCCTAGTAAGGGGACCATCATAATTACGACCAGTTTTGGCAATTCGCTTGGAATTGAGAAATTTTTTTTTTATTCTGTGCCTCAAGATGGAGACAATACGAAAGCAGCATCGATTCAAATTCATCGGTAGTAATAACCCCCATAGTAGTAATTAACGAACTAACAATCGACTCGTCAGAAACAACTCCACTTGCTGCAAGCGAGTTGACAATGTTTTTAACGGACTGAATATATTCAGTCATAGTTTGGTTGCCCTTTGTAATAGAAGAAATAGATTCTTTTAGATGAATAAGATGAGCATCAGTTTTAGAGGCGAAAAACCCATCCAATTTGGTTCAGATAGAGTGAGAGGTTTCGCAGGCCTTAACTTTCGCCAAAATTGGGGAAGTTAAAGAAGACATAATCCATCCAAGAAGTAGTTTATATGTGCGTTTCCATGATAAAAACAACGGATTTGGAGCTTTATTGATAACAGCCGATGGACATGTATAAGAACCATCAACAAAATTTTGCAAATCATAACCTTGCAGATAAGGTGTAAACTGAGCCTTCCATAGAAAATAATTGTTATCAGCAAGCTTTTCTGTAATAGCACTATGAAGTCGTTCAAAAGGAACATCAAAAGTAGTTGAAGTAGAGGTTGAAGTGTCCATGGTGATAGAAGAGCTCATAGTAGTTGAGGAGGAAGAAGAAGAAGTTGAAGATGACGCTGTAGACATGACGAGAGAAAAGAAGAAGAAGAAGAAGAAGAAGAAGAAGAAGAAGAAGAAGAAGAAGAAGAAGAGAAGTAGGGGAAAAAAAGTATGAAGTGGAGAATCAAAAAGAGAACAGGTCCGTGAGGTCGGCCTGTCTGATACCAACTTAGAAAAGGATTTTGGCTTGGTTTCTCAACTTGACAAAACCAAAGAGAATAACTGAATATATATGAATCACCACAGGCTTACAGAGACTTGTACAACAAACAATTACAAAAATAACTTAGGCTAATATAGGAAACTAGAACTAATGTGGGAAACTAAAACAATCTGTACAAGTTATTATCACAATCTAATATAGGAAACACAGGCTACGTAATCACTCCAATAATACGCCATTCAACATTGGAAAATCATGATCTTGGTTCTTCATCGTCAATCAACAGCGGCACAGTTCAAGTTGTGCTCGAATTACGATATTCACATACTCAAACCATATTCCCTCCTCCGAGTTATTATAGATTAAACTTCTTAATCTTTGACACACCATCATTGCCCATCGGATCCATGGATAAATGTCAACAGAAGCTTGGTCAGAAATTGGTTGTAGCAGCTTCGGTAGGAAACAATACAAATCCAAGAGTGGATCATCAACTCAGGCTCATACGAACCAGAATTCGCCTGTCTTTTGGATAAAGACATAGGGTGCACCAATCACCCAATCAGGCTTATTATGGAAGATCGATAATTTAAAAGGATCATGGCCCTCTGGCGGTGGTTGGAGGAACGTCATTTTCAAAATCAACATATCTCAGGAAAGTCGAACAGAATGATACATCATTTTCAATAACACTGCAAGTAAATAATGTGGGAGGCTAAGGTTGAAGGAACGAACATCTAGGGAAGAAAGTCCTTACCAATTGTTACATTATAAATGGGGTTTGTATTGGGAACAAATTTCGCATGTATTTATTAAGGAAATACTTACAATGTTTTTCTAATAAAGAGAAAGGCGAAAAAAAAGTATTTCAATAAAAGCTAGAGCTAAAAAAGGAGCTAGAGCTAAAATAAGGAAATGGATCATAAAAATATAGAGACAGCCAACTTGTAGACTTTAGATTGTCGCACATTAATTACTCGCAAATACAAGAGCTTCCAGACAGCAAATTCTAGGCAAAACACATGGATATATGCTTTGACCAAGCGCGAACTCTGCAGATAAAAAAAAAAAAAAAAACCAATTATAGTGGAACCATACCTACATTTTGTGACTTGATAGGTAAAAAGCAATTGCTCGGTAAGGCACATCAAGGGTGCCATGGGAATCATTTCGGGGTACGGAGCTTGGCACGTAGGATTTTATTACAAGGATGCTTTTGGCCTCCAATGCAAAAGTGACGTGAAAGAAGAATGCACAGTTGCAAACTATGACCCTCGTTTAAGGATGTCGGTAAACTTTATTTCCAGTCATGACACTGTGGCAATTCGGCAAGCGAAATTTGATATTGGTGATCAATTCTTGATGCACCTGGGGGCGTCAAATATCTATTAGCTTCAACCTACTACGTCATCAAATGATGAGGTATACCCTAAGCGATTCTGCTATGGGTATACCCTAAGCGATTCTGCTATGTTAGAATGCATGCCTTAGTTTTGGTAAGAATCGGGAACACATCTTACATGTACTTACCAAAGAAGTACTTGTGAAAGAATATACTAAAAGTTCTTAAAAATAAGGAACATACACACCAATAAAGAAAAATAAACTTCAGAAGGTCAACTTGGAGGCAGAGGATCTACAAAAAGGAGAGAAAGTATTAGAGCTATGAAACGGATTTCAGGTTTCATTAATGGAGCAAAGAAGAACTGGTGATCGCAAGTTGTGAAAGTATGGTGGATGAAGCACCACTTTTATAAGACGAGGTTAAGTATCGTACAAGAAAAAAGTAAATCAATAGAGTTAGACAGGGAGGAGAGCTTTTGAAGTTCCAGAGAAAATCAAATTCCTAAAGTTCATGGCGGTATGGAGTACGATGCGTACTATCGATGGCCCAAATGTTAAGCCAAGCTGGTTATAGTAGAAGCATAGTGGATTCTACACAACAAGCTGGCCAAGGCCACGAAAGGTTATCCGATAAACGTCAAGGGGCGAATTTGAACGAACCACAAAGGTTAGTCATTTAATTTTCTTAATTCTTCAACAAGTTGATAATTAAGAGGGGGCGATGTTTGTACCCCATTAAAATGGTGCACGTGCATCCCGCACAAGCTATCTAATGGTCTCATTTTGGGAGCCCATTTGGTTTATGGTAGAAACTCATAAAAGAAACTGTTTTGCTTAACATGGAAGCTCAATCTGGTTTATTATGGAAACCCACTTTGCTTAATATGGAAGCTCAGTCTGGTTTATTATGGAAACCCACTTGGCTTAATATTGAATCCCAATTCGGTTTATTATGGAAACCTATTAGGCTTAATATGGAAGCCCAACCTAATTTATTGTAAAAACCCACTTGGTTTATTATTGAAGCCCGTTGAATTTATTATGGGAATTATGGGAACTCATTTTTGCTTATTATAGAAGCCTAAAGGCCCATGGGTAGTAAGATCCTAATAGATAGAGGATAAGATTTCCATGGGATAATTATCTTAGATAATTATGAATATTATTTAGGATAATTTTAAGATCCTAACAAGAAGAGAATAATTATTCTAGGTAGTTACAATTATTATTCAAGACAATTATATTTAATATAATTTCAAAATCCTAACAAAAAGAGGATAATTATTTTAAGTGGTTATAATTATTATTCAAGATAATAATTATTTAAGATAAATAAGGATTATGATAAGTATTAGAGAGAATAGCAAACTTTATCATGAATCTGGTCGTTATTTGGGATTTATACAGATGGGGGAAGTTATTTGGATAACTATTAATTCCTAAAGCTACATCTACTTTCTACCTATAAATAGAGGTTAAATCCCAATTCAAAAGGTACAGATTTTCTAATCCTTTTCCACACAATACATCTGCTAAGAAACTCTCATGACTTTAGCATCGGAGTGTTTTTGCAGGTACCCCCACCATTCAACATCAATTACACTATCGTCAACTATTTCTTGTGGAGTTAAATCAGCAGTTGGAAATCAATCAGTCAACATTAATCTCAGTTTCATCAACATTTTTGGTGGAATCAAACCAACGACGGAGATTTAATCCATCTACACGTATCTCGAAGAGTGTTGGGGTGCATATTTTTGCACCAACATTAACGACACAGAATAAACATTGCTTACTACCACACTAACAAACAACCACTATCACCACCTGAACCACTCATTATCGCTACTTTTTCTACCACCACCATTTACCATCACTACTTCTCCAGCTTCATCACCACTCATTATACCTCACGAGACTTCATCGAGGAGATAAAATATTTGATGATAAAAGTATATTTATTAAGATAATTATAAGACATTTATAATGAAAAATTAATAAAATATTAATGGAAGTTCATTTAAGAAGATAATTATAAAATATTTATGATGTAAGAAGATATTTAGAATCAAAGATTAATTATAAATTTATTGGCTATTATTTGTTTATCAAGTCTTCGACTTTGGGTCGTAGCAACACTTAGTTGTGGGTGAGATCAGCTAAGGGAATCAAGTACGTAGATTCTTGCTGGGATTCAGAGGCGTAAGGAACGCGATTGTACCTTAATCAGTGTGAGATTGGTTAGGGCTCAACTACATTCCAGTCCGAAATTAACTTGTAGTAGGCTAGAGTCTGTAACGGCTTAATACAGTGTGGTGTTCAAATCTGGACTAGGTCCCGGGGTTTTTCTGCATTTGCGGTTTCCTCGTTAACAAAATTTATGGTGTCTGTGTTATTTCTTTTCCGCATTATATTTGTTTATATAATTGAAATATCACAAGTTGTGCATAGTTCAATCACTTAGATAATCCAACCTTTGGTTGTTGATATAAATTGATTGACACTTGAACATTGGTATTTGGTACCGTTCAAGTTGTTTCTCATAATAATCAGGCTCGCGGATTTCTATCTGTTTGATTTGCTGATTACATTGAGAAACAGAGATAAAACTCTTGGATGTATTTTCCTTGATTGAGTCTGACTGTCTAGTTGATTCTATTGGAAATATATTGGAGTTAGTCCATACAGATTGCCTAAACGAAATATAGGGTGTGGTTGTTAGACCCCCGCTTTTTCAATCGGTATCAGAGCAGGCAAGCACATAAACCTAATAAGTTTGTGTTTGATTGTTCCTAAAGACTGTGTCTATGGGAAATTTGTTCTGGGCATCTGTGACGCATACCAGAAATCTTCAAAAAAAGTTCAGAGTTTATTCTTCTCAAGACTGCTAGACTCTCAAGATAATCTCACATCATCTAAGATATTAGAAATCCTAGATGATGGAAAACAATCTAAAGGAAAACTTAAAGATTCCTTTAAAAAGCTTCGTTGCAGGAAACGTGTGAATAAAAGCTCAAGGATATGGAACCTAACTAGACTTCTTATTAATCTTTTTGAGGAATACTATCGTGATGGATCAATCGACAAAGATCTATTTATGGCTTTTGAAAACATTTTTAAATATCTGGAATGACTTGTCTTGATTAAGGAAAAGGCTTGTGCTAGTAATATTTTGATTCTGTCATTCGAGACATACATTCGAGTTTTGGCAACAACTCGGTCAAAATCGATAAAAAGATTTTTACATGTGGTGTTGCAAGTTCCAGCCATTTGAAAAATCCTTCCTTTAATCATAATAAAAAGGAGTCAAAAATTTCAAATAACCATGAGTATCATCATTTTTATGATTATACTTCTGGTACATTTCACAGCTATCGACCAGAGAAGGTGCATGAGGGTTCCTCTGCTCATCTTGCCTCTTGGTAACAAGATTGGCGTCACCCCATTTGTATATAATTTGGAGTGGGGCAAGTAACGGTATGATTTGTTTCGTATCTTTGTATTATGGGATAGTTTTTGAAATTTATTTTTCCTTGAAGAAAAACTCGTTCGACAGAATTTTTCTGTCCACCTGAGGTTAAATAAAGTGATATAGTTCTTCTACTATCCCTTTATTGCACTATGTTGATTTTTTCACAGTGTGCGAACCTTGATGGTTGAACGTTTTAAAATCCTGCTTTTCTTTCGTGGGTCGCGGTTCAGGTACGGGTCCAAGCCCACTACCGGGTTTATAAGAGTGTGGTACGTATACTCTTCTTCATCTTTCCCTTGTCCGCGTACGTGAACAAATTATAGGGTTCATGTATCAACTCCATTAAAATCACCCCTGGTGGTACAAAGGAGGCAAAGGGTTCTCTTCATCTTCAAGGTGTATACCAAGTAAGTTTTTCCTTCTCTTAGTCATCTCAATTTCTAGATTCCATGGGGAATGTCAAGTTTTCTAAGAAGGCTTCAAAAAACTTGGATTTTTCTTCTCCTTCTAGCATGAACATACCTAAGGACCAAGACTCCATTAGAATTAGATTTATCAATGATTCTAGTGGTAAAACCTTTGAAAGGATTTCTTCTAATGGTTTCATTCTAGGAAAAGATATTAGATTTGGTTAGTGGTCATAAAGAAGTTTTGATGTGTTTTGAAAAATATGATCTTGGAAACATCTTTAATGGTCTTGGTGAAGGTTTTGACACTCTCACAAGAATCTTTTATGCCAACGTCCATGATGTTAATCTTGATGACATGGAATTCAAGACCAAGATAAATAGAGAAAGGATTCTTATTGATAGAGAGTTGATTTCAAAGATTACCAAAATTCCATTGGGTAATTTTTGTCTTCCGGGACCAAGGAAAGAAAGACCATCATATGAAACCTTTTCTAATGGTCTTTGTGGCAAGAGTGTTGATTGGATTGAAGGGAAATTTCCTACTAATTATCTTATTCTTGCTTTGATGTCTTTTCGGAAAACTTGGTATTCCTAATCTTTGACCCTTCACAATTGAGAATTCTTGGTGGAGTCGCGAGTTTGCGGAGTTGATCTATTTCCTTGAATTGGGTACTCCATGTCTCGATATTTGTGGATTTATCATTCTTCAAATGGTGTCGATGACATCATCAACAAGAAATTAGGCTTTCCTTGCATAATTGAGCAAATTTTTCATGAACATTCCATTGCTCCCATTGGCAACTTTCTTGGAACTCCCAAACTTGTTCGTCCTTGTACTTTCAAACATATGAAGGAGAATGCTTGCAAAAGACAAAAATGTGATTCCCTTGACGGTTCTTGTGATCCTACCACCTTGAGTCTTCTTCATAAAATTCACAAGGGTGTGCGTAAGATCAATTCCAAGGTAAAATGTGTGCAAGAACAAATTCTTGTGATTGCTACAAAGTTTCCCGAAATCAAGGAAGAAATGGAAAAAGTTCAAGCATCTTGGATAGATTCCAATGATGAAGATGATGATTAGTTTTCACTATCTCTTTTCATTTGATTTTTTCTAGGAAACTTCTTATTAGAATTTATTCTTGTTTTTTAAGTAGGATAACTAGGGTTTGGAATAACAAATATTGTGATTACACATAGCTATTGCCAACAATTTTCATCTTGCAATGTTTTTAGATTTATTTATTTAAATTCTAAAGTTTATTTGGAAGATGATTTTGCAGTATTAATTATTATTGGTTTCATATATTGCAAATAATGTTATGGGATATGTGTGTTTACGTCCGTGAACTATGATTGTCCCATATATGTCAAAATTTAAGTCTATTATGTCATTATGCAAATATTGATGGAAAATAGAATGAACTTTTGATGTCAAAGATTAAGTTTATGGTATCATTATGCAAATATTGA
>JAJJMB010017057.1:205672-245877 GCA_023531105.1 Papaver atlanticum
CATTATGCAAATATTGATGAAAAATAGAATGAATCTTTGAATATTCCTCAGTATTGATCTTTCCCTTATCCACTTCTATGTGAAAGTACTGTACGTCTCCGTAAGTTTTCTTATGTTGAGCATTTTCGATTTAATTAATCATTGAGGTTCCTTTGTGGTTAATTTAATTGAGTTTTTTGGATACAAATTCATGCTTCATGTGATTAGTTAATGTCCAAAGAAATCCTTTTTTTCTTGTAAAAATAAGGTCGCTCTTGTTGTTCTATCGGGAATGACATTTTATGGGGGAGAGTTCTTAATATAACTTGTGCTTAATTGTCAAATCTTTGTGGGGAGTGCGGCTGTGGAATACTGTAGGAGTTATCTTGTAACTTTATAAACTCCTTGATAAATACACTAAGTTTCGACTATGTGAAATCATCGAAACAAAGTTGATATGTTCTCTTTTAGTCATGATGAAGTATCTCTATGAGAATTTCATTATGATCCTGATAGTTTTCGCACCTTTGCCAATTTATATTGACAAAAAGGGGGATAATTATTGTGTAGTTCACACTAAAAATACATATGGTTTACGGATCATTATGTAAGGGGGAGTGGTTTTCATTGTAAGATGAAGTATTGACTAAGGGGGAGTGATACATATCACCACAGTATTATTGTAAAGTTGTGATACAATTGAACTTTGATGTTGTGTAACAATATTATGACACTGTATAACAATACGAAAACATCTTGTTTTTATATATTGTTATGGCTACGGATCTTCAACAACAATGATGCTGAGTTGAACACGTTCAGAATCACTGGAGTACTTGGAAGTGACGAAGATTTCGAGTAATGTTGAAGAACCAAGGAAATCAAGTATTTGGATGAGAAGCTACAAAGTTTATTTATTTTGTAATCCATATGTATTGATAGTTTTGTCACAAAAATTTACAAAGGGGGAGATTGGTAGAGAACTTCTCGGTCGAACTCGCAAGCTTTGCTATCTCAAGCTTGTTTGTCAAGTTTAGTTGTCAAAACTATAAGTCTTGATTTCTAGTCTACTTATAGCTATGTCTCGGATTAGGATAGAATGTGTAGTTGAGCCTTAGACTTCACGGCATTCATTGATTGAAGACGAAGAACTACTAAGGGGAGCTTGTGGAACTTCATCAAAGAAAGGTATGTGGAGACTTGAACTCATCTATCACTCTGAAGTCTATTTCTATTCTATCTCCTATTGAGACAAAAGTCGTATAGCTATATAAACTTTACTTTATACACATTTGATATTTCGAGCTGAGTTTAACTCGCTTACATATTTATCGAAATATGTGTTCGTAAGCTTTCGCTTTAACCAAGTTCATCTTTTATTCTTGACGAAAGTCAAAAGATGATCATGTGAAAATCGCCTAGTAACATCTTACATGATTTGTGTGAGACAGTCATTTGATGTAGATTCGGAATGTTTCGTATTGATCATTTGATCACTTGAAAATTGCTTTGAAGCTAATAGTTTGTGTGAGACAGCTATCCTCGTCTTCTAAGAATGTTTCAATGATTAAAATGGGAGTTTAGAATAATTAACCATTGATTGGATATAGCAAAGTATGCGTACTTGTATGCTAACTGTTGCAAGTGTATTCCAAGTCCGGGAATTTAGTATGCATACTGATTCAACAGTTGAAGTCCGGGAACTATAGTATGCCTACCCGTATGCGTACTAATTTCAACTTAGTTCGGTCATGAACGACAGTATGCGTACCCGTTTGCATACTGGCGAACAAGACCAAGTCCGGGAACTTAGGTATGCATACCCGTTTGCATACTTGAGTAGGTTAAGTTCTAAAATCGGTCAAGCATTTTTACATACTCATGAAAAAATAAATTTATATAATAAGGAATGCAATCTTTGCAAACCGTGGCTATAATATTCATGAATTGATTCGAGTGAATCAAAACCGATTTTGCTTCAATTGTGTCTTGTATACTTATATGAGAATATAAACAATTGAACAACTCTATAACTAGTTTCATTTGAGTCATTTGAACTAGTTGTGATTAAGATGAACAAGGTTGATATGAAAGTGTTCAAATGGCTAACTTCGGTTAACTGTTATTGAGCCAACTAAATATACACGTTTAGGTACGGTTACCTATATCTAAATGAAAGTATATTTCATTTGTGTGTAACAAGCTAAGTTCAATCTAACGGTTGAAAGATATTAGATTAAATCTAATCATGTTTTCATCTAACGGTGAATATTGAATGCTTTGTTACCAAGGTAACATTGATTGCAAACCCTGATTTGAAGACTACATTAGAAACTTTATAAATTAATGCTGTTGGGACTACCAGAATTTATTAATTAAACGAGATATCTTTTTTAATACTAATATCTTATTAACTTGGAGTTTGTTTATTTTTGAAAACGGTGAGTCGAGGAGAGAGAGAGAGTCTTAGGATCGGTTCCACGACTCAGTAAATTTTTTCTTCGATTTCTCTTAATTGTTTTAATTTTTCAACGAATTTCATAGGTTTTTGTGGAGATTTCTTACATTTTATTAAATTCAATGATTGGTTTTTGGGGTTGTAGGAAGTTTTGAGTGATTTTCATTAATGATGTCAGAAAATAAATCTCATCCAGAGGAAAATGGATCGAGTAATGGAAATTCTAGGTTTTCTTCTGAGTTTTTGAATGATTCTTCGGTAAAGATTAACCCATCAGTTTATATACCAGATGAGGATATTGATGAAAGTTTATGTGAATGGAATTTTAGTTTGATTGGAAAATTAGACTTCGTGAAGTTAAAGTTTGTTGTTGCTGAAACATCTTTGAGAAATCAATGGAAAACATCAGGTAAACTTCTACTTATTCCTATTGGTAAAGGTTTTTTCATCATTAAGCTAGATAATGAAGTTGATATGAAGCATATTTGGAATGGTTTTTGGATGGTGGAGTCTCAAGTCTTAAAATTACGTCTATGGGAGTCAAATTTCTATCCATCTAATCAAAAAACAACATCAACTTTTGTATGGGCTCAATTTCCTGTTTAGGAATTGAATACTGGAAAGAGAAGATTATTATGTCTTTGGGTGATACTTTTGGAAGAGCTATAAAAGTTGATGATACTACTCTAAAAAGAGAAGTTGGGTATTATGCTAGTGTACTGGTAGAAGTTGATTTAGCAAATCCAGTTCCAAATCATGTGGTGGTGAATACTAAGTATGGCAGTTTTGAACAACCAGTTCAGTTCCCAAATATTCCAAAATTCTGCAGTCACTGTAAGGTAGTTGGTCATCTTGTAGCAGAATGTAGACATAAAAGAAATGAGACAGCTCCAGAAGAGAAGGTAAATGAGAATATACAAGGTATTAAGAATGTTTGGAGAGTAAAGGAGAAGAAGACTCAAAGTACTATAGGTTTTGATATCTGTCAAACACCCAAAGGGAAGGATAAGAATGATGATTTTGAAGGTGTTGAATAGGTAATTATGGATGAAATAATTCATGATGTGGTACAGTGTAATGGGAGTTCTTCTTCAAATAATAGTATATCATCTTGAAAATTTCACAGTTTACAAGGTTTGGAGAATGATGAGTTAATACCAATCAGTGTAGATAAAATTGTGGATGTCACTTCAAGTAGTACTTCAGTTCTTCAGGTTGTTAAAGTTATTGGTGAAGGTGAGATTGTGAACAAATAAGTGATAAAGAAAATTGACAAACCAAAGCCAATTAGAAGAGTTACAACAAGACAACAGGGAGCTCTAATTTTGGATAACATAAAGAAAAGTGTGAGAAACCCTTAAGCTTCTCAATCTTCTAATTCTAAATGAAGATAGCTTTCTGGAATGTCAGAGGCTTAAGGAGAGCTAAAGCCAAAGACAAACTCAGAAGTTTAGTTAACTAGTTTAGTCCTACATTATTTTGGATTGCAGAACCAAAAATCAGATGGAATTCAAAAGATTGCAAATTATTGAAACTTAAAGGTATGAATCATATGGTAATACATAATTCTATAAATGAAGGAAAAGGTAATATATGGTTGTTTTGGAGTTCTTCAATTGCTACTCCTGCTGTTGTTTCTATTACTAATCAAATGGTGACAGTAAATGTGGGAGGAGTTTTAGTATTTGGTGTTCATGCTGCCTCTTTATACTCAGATAAGAGAGAATTATTGGAGGAGTTAGTGAGAATAAGTAGTTGGAATTTACCATGGCTAGTAATTGGTGATTTCAACACAATATTAAGTATGGAAGAAAAGATTGGTGGGAGACCTCCTTTAGGAATAACAATGCAGGAATTCCATGACTGTATGAATACTTGTAATCTTCTACAGACTCCAAAAACATGGATGCAGTATACTTGGTGCAATAACAGAGCTGGAGTAAAAAGAATAGTGTTTACTTTAGACAGGGCATTATGTAATGTGGAATGGTTGGAAGCATACCCAAATTGGGGCTATAAGGTGGGTGTTAGGGGGATATCTGATCATAGTCCAATGTTAGGAGCATGTGCAAATTATGCAAAGCCAACAAACATTCCTTTCAGAATACTTAAAATTTGGTTGGAGCAGAAAGGTTTTACAGAACTCATAAAGGAAGTATGGAATACAGAAATAAGTGGAAATCCATCTTTTGTCTTTACTAATAAAATGAAGTTACTGAAAATTAAAATAAGAGAATGGAGCTGGAATATATTTGGTGATGTAAGAATCAAGATGCAAGAGGCTGAAAGGGAGGTGATGAGAACTGCTAAACTATCTGATAGTGATCCTAGTAACATAACATTACTAAATGACCTAGTGGTTGCTAAAGGAAAATAAGATATCATTATAGAGCAACGCAGAGCAATTCTACAACAAAAATCAAGAGAAAAGTGGATTAAAGATGGTGCTGCAAACACTAGATTTTTCCATACATCAATAAAAATAAGACAAGCCACAAATGCAATAACTGAGTTGGAAGATGATTCTGGTACTATTATAACTGATCCAAGCAGCATTGCAAAAATTATGGAGTCACATTTTAAGAATAAGTTCAAATATATGGGAGTAAACTTTGCAGAAGGTATTTTTGAGGCAATCCCAAAAGTAATAACAGATGATGAAAATAGAATGCTGGAAGCAGTGCCTACTGATGAAGAAATAAAGGAAGCAGTTTATGCTATGGATGCTAATAGTGCACCAGGTCCTGATGGATTTTTAGGTTTTTTCTACAGGTTTGATTGGGAGATACTGGGAAAGGATGTAGTCAGAGCAATTCAGTATTGTTGGAAAAATGGCTTTATACCAAAAGGTTTGAATCCAAACTTCCTCTGTTTGCTTCCAAAAGTTAAATGTGCAAGAAAACCCAGTCAATTTAGGCCCATTGGATTAAGTATTTTCAGTTTTAATTTTTTTGCAAAGATTATAACTTCAAGGATGTATAATGTAATGGAGAAGGTGGTGTCAGCTCAACAAGGAGCCTTTATTAAAGGAAGAAATATCCAAGAACAAATTGTCCTTGCATCAGAAATGGTAAATGAATTGGATATAAAAAGGAGAGGAGGAAATGTAGGTTTGAAAATAGACATAACTCAAGCTTATGACTCACTGAGTTGGGAGTTTCTTTTTGAAGCATTAAGTAAATTTGGTTTTTCAGAAAAATGGGTTAAATGGTTACATACATCATTTCTATCGGCAAGAGTATCTGTTTTAGTTAATGGTGGACCTGTGGGATTCTTTCAAGTAAGCAGAAGACTAAGACAAGGAGATCCCTTATCTCCAATTCTTTTTATGATAGCAGAAGACATTCTAAGCAGAAATTTGAAGAAATGGGTGCAGGAGAAGAAGATAATGCCTATGGTGAATAGAAGAGGGATTCAACCTACTCATATCCTGTTTGTAGATGATGTTTTTTTTGTTCTTTAATGGACACAAAAGAAACATTCATTCAATTATGAAGTTATTGAAAGACAATCAAGAATCTTCAGGACATGTAATCAATCAACAGAAGAGTAAAGTTTTTGTAGGAGGAGTTACTGAAGGAAGAAAACAGCAAATAGCAGATGAATTTCAAATGCCTTTATCAAAGCTGCCAGATAAATATTTGGGGGTAATTCTGCAACCTGGTAGAGTGACAGTAAATTCAGTTTGGGGAGTAGTAGAAATGCTTCAAAATAAGTTATATGGTTGGATAGGGAGCTTGTTATCTTTCAAAGATAGACTGACATTGGTGAAATCAGTACTATGCAGTATACCCATATACAACATGTCAGTCTATAAATGGTCAGTAAAGATTGTGAAAATATGTGAAAGAATAATAAGGAATTTCTTATGGTCAGGGGATCCAGCTACTAAGAAGGAATTACATTGAAATGGGACAAAGTTTGTGTTCCTTTGGAGGAAGGTGGATTGGGTCTTAAAAGATTAAAAATTGTAAATAAATCTCTGCTTATGAAGTTGTTATGGAAACTGTTGAATTCAGAGGCTGAATGGGCTTTGTTTATGAGAGCAAAATATTTTACAGAAGATGGTGAGATGATGTCAAGTTACAAAAAATCCTCAATATGGCCTGGTCTCAAATGGGTGATGGAAGAACTAAAAAAACATACTAGGTGAATGGTTGGTACTGGTGAAAGAATATCAGTGTGGAAAGATGTGTGGATAAAAGACAAACCTTTATGTGATTTATTTCCAGATGATACATATATTGAAGATACAAAGGATATGAAAGTGTCAGAGTTTATAAGAAATGGTAATTGGGTTATACCCCAGAGAATGCTACAATACTTTCTACTAGAAGAATTGCCAATCTTATATACAAGAGAAGATAAAAGAATCTGGTCAGCTACTCACAATAGAGATTTTACTGTGAAATCAGCAACAGAATGCATTAGAACTCATTATGATAAAAAAAAGTATGGGCAAGAAAAGTGTGGCATCCAGTTCTACATCCCACCACTGCCAGTAATGTTTGGAAAATGGTAAGAGGTATATGTGCTACAGATGAAAAATGGCAGAGGAGAGGTTACTGTCTAGCTTCAAAGTGTTACCTATGTGCAAATGATTCTGAAAATTTAGAGCATATTCTGTGGTATTGTAATTTTAGTCAAATAATCTGGAAATGGTTGGGGAGCATGTTTTTATTCTTAAATCCTCAGTCTTATGAAGAAGTAATGAATTTAGCAAAATCAAAAAGCAGTGCAGTTCAGGAGGTATAGATTCTGTCAGCATTAATAACAATGATGGAGTTGTGGTTCTTAAGGAATAAGATTGTTTTTGAAGAAGAAAAACCTAACATTGGAACTCTCAAGAGAAGAATTCTTAAATTCATAAGAGATTGTGAGCTGAGAATTAAAGTCCAAATGTGGGATTGTAGCTATGATTACCAAGTTTTCAGAAATTTTGATCTGAAGTGTAGACCAGTGAGAAGACTAAGAATTATGGAGTTAAGATTTTTTCTGCCAGGCATAAATCAAACACTAGTTTGCTGTGATGGTGCTTCAAGGGGTAATCCAGGAGTTGCTGGTTTTGTTTTTGTTTGTAGAAATACTGAAGGATCATTTCTATTTGCAGAAGCAAGGGGGCTGGGGTACAAGACTTTCTCATTAACTCTGACTCCAAAGCAGCTGTAACAGCTTTCTTAATAGGTAATGTTCCTTGGTTCTTGAAGTCAAGATGGAGCAAAATAAGGAGTAACTCAATAAAAATAGCATTTATACACTGTTATAGAGAAATAAACTTCACAGTTGATTCATTGGAAAAAAGAGGAGCTGGAATGAACAAAGGAGAGTTTCAGCAATTCTGGGTGAAGCCAGTATTCTTAAAAGCTTTAGAATTTCCAGGAATAACATACTACTGATTTATTGATTTTTTGGGCTTAATGTAAATGGGCTTGCCTCTGTTTTCTGTATCCTTATTAAGTACTGGGCTTCCTTCTGTTTGATTTTTGTAATGAGTTTAGAACTCTTGAGTCTGTTTTTGTATTCTTTCTTTGGTTATAATAAAATCTATTATTGATCGAGCAAAAAAAAAATATTATTAACTTATAGATAAACTTAACTTTGATCAACAAATAACATAGGTTTAGACAATTCGGATGAACAGTTAAATGGTGATATCAGTCAAGACTTGCTAAATTTGATCGAAAAGTTGGGTTATCGCAATTCGGTGAATGTCAATATGTCGTGAATATCTGAAAGAAAATGAAGTTACGCAATTGTTGACTGATGAAGAAATAATTGAGAGCGTTATGGGAACTGATAAAGATGGGGAAAAAGATAATGAAAGTTCTACAATAGACCCCCCTTCACGAAACGAGGTTGTTAAAGCGACAATCACATTAAATAATTTCTGACTGGGCTATGAGAAACAACACTAGAAATTCTTACGATGATAAGAAAAATTAGTTCAATGTGATATTGATTTTAACAAAATGCAGATACAACTGATTTATTTTTCTAGAAATCTTCATAAAAAATTAGTGTATTTAATATATATATATAGTGGATTATTAATTTATATTTGATATGGGGTCTACATAAGTAATCAAAAATGTATTAATTTATAATTTTAGCGAATTATTAATTTGGCACATTGTCCCCGACTCGGGACCGGCTAAAATATTGTTTAAGAGAGTTTATTAAATAATCGAGTATTAATTAATGGAGTTTCTACTGTATATAAGGGAGAACTCTAGCAACTGGGAAACCTAATCCCCACGCCTCATGTGTGATACTAGTTGTGACTAGAGTCGATTCTCCTTTAACCTAGGTTTATCTAAAACCATTACAGGTTAACGACTTAAAGACTTCATTGGGATTCTGAAGCCAGACCCAACTATTTTCTTTGTAGTTGCGTGTTCTGATCTTACTTTGTTATATCGTATTGAGTACTACCTTCTCTAAGTTGCTCGGGATTTAATCTCCGATAGGTAATATATAAAAAGTAATCACAAAGCTCTTCGTCTCATTCTTTGTGATTCCACAATATCTTGTTCCGCTACCATATGGTTAAGTTATTGTGATGTGATTGATATTACTAGGCTGTTCTTCGGGAATATAAGTCCGGTTTATTGCATATCTTAAGATATTTCGGTTTTGGAAATTCCTTGGTGTCCAAACATCCTTGGTCTACAAATACCTAAGTTTGCATTTCTAGCAAACTATCCTAAGAGCCAGGCATACTTCATCTTCTTGTTGTTTTTGGTGGAGCCATCTATTCGGAGAGGAAAGTACCCTAATTAGGCGAAATCTCTTACGACCGCTCGTTTAAAGACTTCTGTGGGATCAAGAAGCTCTACGAGTACCGTTGGTTGGAAACTAGATAATTGCAGTTTATTAGTTTTCAATTGATTTGATTGACTAATGTTGAACTTTGATTGCATCTAGTTTGTTTATTCTTGAGAATCTTCTCTTCTGATATAAGATTCACTCAAACTAGATCGAAGTGTCGACAGGATCTTTAGAACTGTTTATAGATCTAAAGACATCTTGTGATAATCCATTGTTAACAGACTCCGTTCTGTGCGTGATTGATCACAAGAGATTCAAGTGGTGTTGTGCAGGTTTAATTGAAGATTAAAGAAGATTTGAAGACGAAGAAAATTTCTTATTGGTTTCTCATATCTTTGTATAGCACAAACCTTGATCGGCTGGGATCCAACTAGAATCAGATTTATTCGATTGATTAGTTGTGCGAGATCGGCATGGCATCGCTTTATAGTTTCTTGTTGGATTCTATATTGATTGATTGCAAATCCAAACTCTGCTACTTCGGCAGTTGTTGGATATATTGATCTTGTTATAGCACTGCACGGTCGAACTCGTAAGCGTTGTTATCTCAAGCTTGTTGTCAAGTTTAGTTGTCAAAACTATAAGTCTCGATTTCTAGTCTACTTATAGCTAAGTCTCATATTAGGATACAAAGTGTATTTGAACATTAGACTTCACGGCGTTCATCAATTGAAGACAAAGAACTAATAAGGGGAGCTTATGGAACTTCATCAACAAAATGTTTGTGGAGACTTGAACTCATCTATCACTCAAAAGTCTATCTACTCTATCTCCTATTTGAGACAAAAGTCGTATAGCTATATAGACTTCAATTATACACATTTGATATTTCGAGCTGAGTTTAACTCGCTTACATATTTCTCGAAATATGTGTTGGTAAGCTTTCACTTTAACCAAGTTCATCTTATATTCTTGATGAAATCCAAAAAGATGATCATTTGAAAATCGCCTGGTAACATCTTCCATGATTTGTGAGAGACAGTCATTTGATGTAGACTCGGAATGTTTCGTATTGATCATTCGATCACTTGTAAATTGCTTTGAAGCTAATAGTTTGTGTGAGACAACTATTGTCGTATTCCGAGAATGTTTCAATGGTTGAAATGAGAGTTTAGACAATTGGATTTAAGCACAATATGCGTACTTGCATATGTGTAATCCAAGTCCGGGAACCATGGTATGCATACCCGTATGCGTACTGTTTGGTTTAGTCAATGTCCGGGAACCAAGTACGCATACCGGTACGCGTACTGGCGTGAGGTTCAAGTTCCAGGTCTTTAACTGAGTTTGTGGTATGCATACCAGTTCGCGTACTGGCGAACCCAAACTTAGTCCGACCATTTAGGTATGTGTACCCGTTTGCATACTTGAGTGGGTTATGTTCTAAAATCGGTTTGTTCATGAACTAATACATTTATATAATAAAGAATGCAATCTTTTGCAAACCGTGGATATAATGTTCATGAATCGATTCGAGTGAATCAAAATCGATTTTTCTTCAATTGTGTCTTGTATACTTCTATGAGAATATAAACAATTGAACAACTCTAGAACTAGTTTCATTTGAGTCATTTGAACTAGTTATGGTTAAGATGAATAAGATTGATATGAAAGTGTTCATATTGCTAACTTCGGTTAACTATTGTTAAGCCAACAAAGGTGCACACGTTTAGGTACGGTTACTTATATCTAAATGAAGTCACTTTTCATTTGTGTATAACAAGATAAGTTCGATCTAACGGTTGAAAGATATTAGCTTGAATCTAATCAGGTTTTCATCTAACGGTGAATATTGAATGCTTTGTTACCAAGGTAACTTAGATTGCAAACCCTGATTTGAAGACTATATAAAGGAGAACTCTAGCAACTGGGAAACCTAATCCCCATACCTCCTGTGTGATACTAGTTGCGACTAGAGTCGATTTTCCTTTTACCTTAGGTTTTTCACGAAACCCTTTTGAAAAACCGGGGGTACAACAGCCACACCCAATAATTCGTTTAGCAATCTGTATGGAAAAACTCAAATATACTTTCAAGAGAAGCAACTAGATAGTTAGACCCAATCTTAAGAAAAGTATATCCAAGAGTTGTATCTCAATTTCTCAATTCAATCTGCAATCAAACAAATATGAATTTGCGAGCCTGTTTGATTATTGAGAAATAACTTGAACGGTACCAAAGACCAATGTTCAAGTGTCAATCAATTTATATCAACAACCAAAGGTTGGATTATCTAATTGATTGAACTTACGCACAACCTGTGATATTTCAATTATATAAACAAATATAATGCGGAAAATAAATAACACAGACACCAGAAGTTTTGTTAACGAGGAAACCGCAAATGCAGAAAAACCCTGGGACCTAGTCCAGATTTGAACACCACACTGTATTAAGCCGCTACATACACTAGCCTACTCCAAGTTAACTTCGGACTGGAATGTAGTTGAGCCCTAACCAATCTCACACTGATCAAGGTACAGTTACGCTCCTTACGTCTCTGAATCCCAGCAGGACTCTGCGCACTTGATTCCCTTAGCTGATCTCACCCACAACTAAGAGTTTCTAAGACCCAAAGTCGAAGACTTGATAAAAAAACTCTGTCTCACACAAAAAAATTCTATTGAATAGATAAATCTGTCTCCCACAGATAAACCTATGAGTTTTGTTCCGTCTTTTGATAAATCAAGGTGAACAGGAACCAATTGATATATCGTACTTATATTCCCGAAGAACAGCCTAGTAATATGAATCACCTCACAATAATCTTAATCATATGGTAGCGAAACAAGATATTGTGGAATCAAAAATGATGAGACGAAGATGTTTGTGACTACTTTTTATCTTGCCTATCAGAGAATAAATCTCGAGTAAATCTTATAGAAGATAGTACTCAATCACAATAGAATAAAGCAAGATCAGAACACGCAACTACAAATAAAATAGTTGGGTCTGGCTTCACAATCCCAATGAAGTCTTCAAGTTGTTAACCTACAGGGTTTTGGAAAAAACCTAAAGTTAAAGGAGAACCGACTCTAGTTACAACTAGTATCACACAGGAGGTGTGGCGATTAGGCGTCCCAGTTGCTAGAGTTCTCCTTTATATAGTTTTCAAATCAGGGTTTGCAATCTAAGTTACCTTGGTAACAAAGCATTCAATATTCACCGTTAGATGAAAACATGATTAGATTCAAGCTAATATATTTCAACCGTTAGATCGAACTTAGCTTGTTATACACAAATGAAATGTGCTTTCATTTAGATAAGGGTAACCGTACCTAAACACGTGCGCTCGGTTGGTTCAAAAATAGTTAACAGAAATTAGCCATATGAATACTTTCTTATTAACCTTGTTCATCTCAATCACAACTAGTTCAAATGACTCAAATGAAACTAGTTATGGAGTTGTTCAATTGTTTATATTCTCATAGAAGTATACAAGACACAATTGAAGCAAAATCGATTTTGATTCACATGAATCAATTCATGAACATTATAGCCACGGTTTGCAAAAGATTGCATTCCTTAATAAATAAATGTATTAGTTCATGAATAAACCGATTTTAGAACTTAACCTACTCAGGTCCGCATACCGGTACGCATACCTAAGTAGCCGGACTGAGTTTTGGTTCACCAGTACGCATACCGGTACGCAAACCACCAACCTCAATTGAAATTACGGAACTTGAAACTTACGACAGTACGCATACGGGTATGCATACTTAAGTTCCCGTACTTTCACAAAACCAATCAGTACGCATACGGGTATGCATACCATGGTTCCCGGACTTTCACCAAACCAAGCAGTACGCATACGGGTATGCATACCATGGTTTTCGGATATGGATAACATGTATGCAAGTACGCACACTATGCTATATCCAATCATGGGTAATCGTTACAAACTCCATTTTCAATCAATTAAACATTCTCGGAATACGAGAATAGCTGTCCCACACAAACTATTAGCTTCAAAGCAATTTTCAAGTGATCGAATGATCAATACAAAACATTCCGAGTCTACATAAAATGACTGTCTCATACAAATCATGTAAGATGTTACAAGGCGATTTCCACATGATCATCTTTTGACTTGCGTCAAGAACATAAGATGAACTTGGTTAAAGCAAAAGCTTACCAACACATATTTCGATAAATATGTAAGCGAGTTAAACTCAGCTCGAAATATAAAAAGTGTATAAACTGAAAACTATATCGTTATACGACTTTTTTCTAAGGAAGGAGTTAGTGTAGAAATAGACTTTCAGAGTGATAGATGAGTTCAAGTATTCACATCCTTTTGTTGATGAAGTTCCACAAGCTCGCCTTATTAGTTCTTAGTCTTAAATCGATGAACACCGTGAAGTCTAAAGATCAACTACACAATCTATCCTAATTTGAGACTTAACCGGAAATTGGTTTTCATAATTCCTGGAAATGCTTTGTCCAATATTTTCCGAAATCTCTCAATAGAAAATCTCCAATTAGTAAATGCGCATTACTAATTTTTATTCTATAGAGATATGCATTTAATTGCTGGTAATTAAAACATATAAAACTAACAACCTTAATTAAAAGATTCTTAATTTATTTCGGACCGGGATCTCCTTGAGTAATTAAGGAATAACTTTGAACAATAAAAGATAAGAGTTACTGTTCGTGTTCAAAGTATGTTGACATCTTTTCTTTGTAAATCCTCTTTCATATTTACAATCTTGGAATCGATTATACCACACTTCCAAACAAGTTTATAATTGGTTCATCAGTATTCCAAGACAACTATGTGATTGATCAAATATCAAATCACAATCATGGGTTAAATCGGTTCTACCAATCACTGGGATCGGTTATACCTTAATATGGATTACTTGTGATCGAACATACAAGTTACCAGGACCGGTTATGTCAGTTACCAGGATCGGTTACGTCAATTACCAGGACCGAATACCATATACTCATGGTATTACTTGTGTTCGGTTACACAAGTCACTAGGATCGGTTACACCAATTACTAGGACCGGTTATACCAATTACAAGGATCGATTACACAATGTTGCCCCCCCCCCCCTTAGTCAATGCTTTAATCTTTCGTTAGATATAACGTTTAAGCACAATTGTCCTTTCCTTAGTGATTGCAAATCACTTGTTTACTCCATATATTTTCCCCCTTTTTGTCACAAAATGACAAAGGTTCGAGTAAATAAAGGTCAAACCGAAAGGATCTTACAAATCTAAAAGACTTGTACAACCTATAAGAGTTAAGCACGAAGGTTTCACATACCACTTTAGATAACCAATATTAAAACCGAAACTACAAATAATTTAGTTTTTATATGTGATCAAGAAAACAATTGCACGAAGAAATTTTCCCTAATAGTTTAACAAATTGACTAAGAAACTTAGTTCCCTTGTTAAACCGATTGTAAACATACAATCGCTTATTTCGATAAGACCAAAATAAAGATCAGAATTAACTTTATTTCTCTCATCAAGTTCTAATTATTCAGACAATAACTTAGACCTTTCACTTTAGACAAGACAAGTACTAGGTTAGTTAACTAGTATTTCTTTTCAAGGCATTTGATTAGACTTGAATAACCAAATCCTTCAATTTGATAAGTCTAACTAAGATTAGAATTAACTTAGTTTCTCTTATCCGGAATCGAATTGGACTAAACAAATGATCCCGTATTTCGTTAAGCCATAAACAATACATGCAAACCAAAACAAATTGACTTTCACAATTATTTTCTTAACCGTAAGCAATTGAAACAAACATAGACATTATAGCACCGCAATTGCACCGAAATTTCGTTAAGCAAAAACACTTGATATCAAAAAATAAAGAAGATACCAAACAATAAGCTAAATAAATTGACATAGTTTTTCTTAACCGGAAACAATTGAATCACACACACACACACATCCATACACACATAATGGAATACATATCAGTTGTACCGATTTTTTTTAAGCAAAAGCAAAATATATGCAATATAAGCAGGCTTTTCTTAAACATGAAAACAATTAACTAACAAATTCGTTACCTCAGATTCCACATCCTCTTCTCCCCAGAAAGATATATCATTAAGCGCAAGTTCAAGTTAGAACTATCCCCCAGTATATTGTCATCCTCTCAAAAGAACAAAAGAACAACAACAAAGAGCAACCTTTACCAGAGAAAGGGTGAATCGGTTTTAACTAATGCGTGCCAATAACAAAAGTTGAAAACCAGGAATCATAAGGTACTAATGTACCTTAACAATTCCAATAGACTTCCTTAGATTTTCAAAGGTTTCCCTGTCTAATGGCTTAGTGAGAATATCAGCTAGTTGGCGTCCAGAGGGAACATATTCTAGTTTGATAACTCCATTCTCATACAATTCTCTAATAAAATGATATCTAATATCTATGTGTTTAGTATGAGAATGTTCAACAGGATTTTCTGTTAGACGAATAGCACTTGAGTTATCACAAAGAGTACTCATAGTTGGAATATTTATTCCATAGTCAATGTGCATTTGCTTCATCCATAGAAGTTGAGTACAGCAGGTACCAGCAGCAATATATTCTGCTTCACAGGTTGATAAAGACTGTGAGTTTTGTTTCTTGCTATGCCAGGCTACGAGGTTTTGACCAACATAGAAACAACCACCAGAGGTGCTTTTCCGATCTTCTACACATCCTGCCCAATCAGCATCTGAATAGGCAACAAGACTGTTGTTCGTATCCATAGAATATGACAGACCATAATCTTGGGTACCGTTAACGTATCTTATAAGATGTGATTCTTTAAGATGTGATTCTTTAGGATTTGCTTGAAACCCGGCGCAACATCCCACACTGAAGGCAATGTATGGTCTTGTTGAAGTCAAGTATAACAAACTACCTATCATAGATCAGTATAATTTTTGATCAACCGATTTTTCACTTGGACTAGACTGAAGCTTTCCAGTAGTTGGCATTGGTGTTGCCACAGGTGTTGCATCTTTTAGCTCAAATTTTTCAACCAAATTCCTGGCATATTTTTCTTGAGAAAGAAAAATATTGTCCTTTTGTTGATGTATTTGCAAACCAAGAAAATATGATAGTTCTCCAATATTACTCATTTCGAATTCCCCACTCATAAGATTTAGGAATTCATCTGTTACATATTTTGAGGTGGATCCATAGATGATATCATCTACATAAATTTGTGCTACAAGATCATTCTTTCCATTCCATTTGGTGATAAGTGTCTTATCAGCACCACCTCTAGAAAATCCCTTTTGAAGTAAAAAGGATGTTAACTTATCATACCAAGCTCTCGGAGCTTGTTTTAGGCCATATAGAGCCTTTTTGAGTTTAAGGACATGATATGGAAATAATGGATCTTCAAATCCTTTGGGTTGAGCAACAAAAACTTCTTCCTTTAAATTCCCATTGAGAAATGCAGATTTAATGTCCATTTGAAAAAGCTTTATCTTAAGATTACAGGCATAAGCAAGTAAAAGTCTAATTGATTCTAAACGAGCAACAGGAGCAAAAGTTTCATCAAAGTCAATACCTTCAATTTGTGAATATCCTTGTGCAACCAGTCTGGCTTTGTTTTGGACAATAGTTCCGAATTCGTCTGATTTGTTCTTGAAAATCCACTTTGTTTAAAAAATATTTACACCTTCCGGTTTAGGAACTCGCTCATATACTCCTTGTCTTTCGAATTGATTAAGTTCCTCATGCATTGAGATTACCCAAGTAGGATCACTGAGAGCTTCCTCAATATTTTTTGGTTCTATGGAGGAGAGAAAGCATGTATAGTGACAGACATTCCGAAGTTCCCTTCGAGTCATAACTCTGGCATTTGCATCTCCTATGATATCTTCAGTGGAATGTCTTTGATGAACCCACTTAGCAGGTTTGTGAAAAATATTTTCAGTATCATTGGGTTGTTCAACAATACTATCATTATAATTTTTATCATATATGTCACTAAAAAAAGGAACAATTGCTGGATCTTCTTCAATATATTTTTCTTTATTAACAGTTTATGAAGGAGGAAGTTCTGCAGCAATATGATTGTCTTGATGAAAATCACTAATGTCATCAATGACTACATTGATTGATTCCATCATGACTTTGGTTCTGAGATTATATACTCGGAAGGCACGAATATCAGAAGCATAGCCAAGAAAAATTCCTTCATCACTTTTGGAATAAAATTTTCCTCCATGTTCTCTGTCCTTAAGTATATAACATTTGCTTCCGAAAACCCTTAAATAGCTCAGATTGGGTTTTCTTCCATACCATAATTCATAAGGGGTATTTAGAGTTTTTGACCTTAGATAAACTCTATTTATAAGATACAGGATGTGAACACAGCTTCTCCCCAAAAGGTTAATGGTAAAATTTTAGTGTGAAGCATTACTCTTGCCATTTCTTGAATATTTTTATTCTTTCTTTCAGCCACACCATTTGCATGAGGTGTGATGGGAGAAGAAAACTGATAAATAATTCCAAGTTGATTACAGTATTCATATACTTTCGTATGCTTGAATTCGGTACCACATCGCTCCTTACTTTCTTAAGTTTGCAACCTTGTTCATTTTGTATTCTATTCACAATAATCATAAATTCCTCAAGTATGTAATTTTTGTGCTTTAAGAAAGCAACCTATGTGAACCGTGTGTAATTATCTTCCATTACTAAAGCATATTTCTTTCCTCCAACAGTTTCTTGTTGGATTGGACCAAAAAGATCCATATGAATAAGATCGAGAGGAGCACGAGTGGCAATGTCTCGAGAAAGTTTGTGTGAAATTTTTCCTTGCTTACCCTTTTGACAAGCACCACATACACCTTCTACTTTAGTATTTATTTTGGGAACGCCTCTGACAAGTTCACGATTAATGAGCTTACCCAGCATTCGGTAGTTGATATGACCAAACCGTTCATGCCACAAATGAGTTGACTCTACCTTGGTCAAATTGCAGTATAAATTAGACTGTATATGAAGAAGATAACAGTTATTCATACTTCTACGTCCACGAAAAATTATTTTTCCAGACTTATCTTCAATATCACAACCTCCCATATTGAAGATAACTTTATGACCCTTATCACAAATTTGACTAACTGAAAGAAGATTAGATTTCATTCCTTTGACATAAACTACATCATGAATTTCAGGAATACCTGGAAGTTTTATAGTCCCCTTTTTGCTAATAAGACAACTACTTCCATCTCCGAAAGTTACAGATCCTCCCTTGTAGTCTTCAGTCTTTGTGAACCAAGAAAGATCACCTGTCATATGTCTGCTATAACCACTATCTAGAAACCATTGGAATGAAGAAGTAGTTTTAAGTGCAAATGCTCCCAGACACTCTTCAACAGATTTTCCAGATTGTTTAAATTGGTTCCTTGATTCTGAGTTAGGATGACTTGTTAAGTTCTTATATAATCCCTTAACACGTTTAATCATATTTTTTACACAACAAATCTTCTGAATTAAACCATACCATCATTTTTGAAGAAACCCCCTGGATTATTTCTTCTTATTCGGTTTCAAATGTCTGGATGTTAGTTTTTAAGATTTTTGAGACTTCCTTTTATGAAGTTCTTCTGTATCCTTGACCAGTCCTCTATCAGTCATGATATTACTGATATCTTCAGTATGTGACCGGTTCTGTTCAACATTTTCTTCTAACATCTTGACAAGTACCGAGTAATACTCTTCAGTATCTTCTAGAAGAGTTTTTAAAACCTTTGAGACGTTAATTGAATCACCCATATGATTCAATTCTTATAGGTTGGATCGCACCAAACACAGATTGTTAGATATTTTCGTGTTTGCCTGCTCTGATACCAATTGAAAAGACGAGGGTACCCAAATACACCACAATCTTTAAAATATCCACCTATAAGTCCTCTTACCGAAAGTGATTGTCTATGGACAAAGTTGAGACAATACGACAAACGGTATTCACACTTTGTGTGATCTTCTATGGATACGAGATCTAGACAATACAACAATCAAAGTGTGATTACTGGATAATAGGTTCGGACTTAACCAAACTCTATAGGATCACTATCAAGTAATACAGAGTTAACGTTTGTGTATTTTAATTTTAATTATAATAAAACAATTATAATTGCGGAAATAGAAAAGTAAGAGACACAGCAATATTTTGTTAACGAGGAAACCACAAATACAGAAAAACCCCGGGACCAAGTCCAAAATTGAATACTCTCAGAATCAAGCCGCTATACAAAATTTAAACCAACTTCGTATAGTTGAGACCAAGCAACTAAACCTAGTTCACTTAGTTTCTTATGTATCCCTACGCTTCCGACATTCAATAAGTGTACGCACTGGAATAATTCCTTTGGATCGTATATCCAAACAGTAAAGGAACAACAAATTTGTTTGGTAAAAACTCTATTGATTCTTCCCAGATAAAGATATCTCAAGTCGTATGCAAAGGCTCTTCCGTTTAAACTAATAAACTCCTTTACCTGGTTAGATCAATCTATCCAACAACTATCGAAGTAGCAGAGTTTAGATTTTCAATCAATCAATATAGAATCCAACAAGAAACTATAAAGCGATTCCGATCTCACACAACTAATCAATCGAACAAATCCGATTCTAGTTGGATCCCAGCCGATCAAGGTTTGTGCTACAAAAAGATATGAGAAACCAATAAGAAATCTTCTTCATCTTCAAATCTTCTTTAATCTTCAATTAAACCTGCACAACACCACTTGAATCTCTTGTGATCAATCACGCACAGAACGGAGTCTGTTAACAATGGATTATCACAAGATGTCTTTAGATCTACAAACAGTTCTAAAGATCCTGTTGACACTTTGATCTAGTTTGAGTGAATCTTATATCAGAAGAGAAGATTCTCAAGAATAAACAAACTAGGTGCAATCAAAGTTCAACATTAGTCAATCAAATCAATCGAAAACTAATAAACTGCAATTATCTAGTTTCCAACCAACGGTACTCGTAGAGCTTCTTGATCCCACAGAAGTCTTTAAACGAGCGGTCGTAAGAAATTTCACCTAATTAGGGTACTTTCCTCTCCGGATAGACGGATCCACCAGAAACAACAAGAAGATGAAGTTTGCCTGGCTCTTAGGATAGTTTGCTAGAAATGCAAATTTAGGTATTTGTAGACCACGGATGTTTGGACACCAAGGAATTTCCAAAACCGAAATATTCTTAAGATATGCAATAAATTCCCAAATCGGTTTTCATAATTCCTAGAAATGCTTTGTCCAATATTTTCCGAAATCTCTCAATAGAAAATCTCCAATTAGTAACTGCACATTACTAATTTTTATTCTCTAGAGATATGCATTTAATTGCTGGTAATTAAAGCATATAAAACTAACAACCTTAATTAAAAGATTCTTAATTTATTTTTGACCTGAATCTCCTTGAGTAATTAAGGAATAACTTTAAACAATAAAAAATAAGAGTTATTGTTCGTGTTAAAAGTATGTTGACATCTTTTCTTTGTAAATCCTCTTTCATATTTACAATCTTGGAATCGATTATACCACACTTCCAAACAAGTCTAGAATTGGTTCATCAGTATTCTAAGACAACTATGTGATTGATCAAATATCAAATCACAATCATGGGTTCAATCGGTTCTACCAATCACTGGGATCGGTTATACCTTAATATGGATTACTTGTGATCGAACACACAAGTTACCAGGACCGGTTATGTCAGTTACCAGGATCGGTTACGTCAATTACCAGGACCGGTTACCATATACTCATGGTATTACTTGTGATCGGTTACACAAGTCACTAGGATCGGTTACACCAATTACTAGGACCGGTTACACCAATTACAAGGATCGATTACACAATTCTTTTATGATAGGTCACACCAATTACTAGGATCGGTCACACCAATTACAAATATCGATCATACCATCTCAGGTGATTACTTAGGATCGGTTACACTAATTAATAAAAACAAGTCATACCAAATCATAAGTTAGACACTGTGATTAGTTATACCAAGATACATAACAAGTTATGATCGGTTCTACTAACTCACACATATTGGTAATCCAAAGATATGCAATGAATAACAATACAAATAAGCCTAGCGATTTCCCTTTCGATTCATAAAAAAAATTCAAGAATGTAGTTCCTTTAAACAAATGTAAACATTGTTTCCTATGATGAAATCTTCACCTTTACCCATATACATAATCACAATAGCATTCATACGATTATGTCGATGTCAAATCTACCAAATTCAAAAGATAAGCGTTATACTTCGTAGTCTAATTCTTTAACACTATGATCATATGATCATGTCTCACTACTAGAGTAAATAATAATTTACAGCTTCGCAGTTATGTTTTCAATATAGCACAACTTGAAAGATACGTTAGGAATGAAACAGTTCAAGTCAATATTACTAACCTCAAGAGGAAGGATGATGTCGTCGTTGTAGTTCGTTACTTCTTCACGTTCTTCAGGTCTTCGAGTAATACTTGTATGCCTCATATTCCTAGACTTTCTAGTCTAACCTATACGAAGTTGTCTCTAGTACATAATCAAGCGACTCTTAAATGAGTTTTGATTCACTAAAATATGACAACCAAACTTGACATACCAACGCTTGGTGGGTTCAACCGAGCTATGCTCTAACAGGAAGAAATATTCACGAAAATATTAGTCTGGCGTCTGAAATGGTTAATGAGTTGCAGATCAAGCGGAAGGATGGTAACGTGGGGCTAAAACTTGATATTACTCAGGCTTTCGACACTGTTAGCTGGGCGTTTATTATGGAGGTCTTTAGAAGATATGGGTTTTCTGAAGGTTAGTGTGCTTGGATTCTTCATATTCTTCAGTCGACAAGAATTTTTGTTCTCTTCAATGGTAGTCCAGAGGGTTTCTTCAAGATTGATAGAGGTCTTCGTCAGGGTGATCCTCTTTCACCCTTAATTTTTGTCTTAATTCAAGATGTCTTGAGCAGAAATATTGCTAAGTTGTTTAGAGAACGAAAAATGACACACATAGTAACTAGAAAAGGTATTTCTCCTACCCATTTATTTTTTGCTGACGACATTATGATATTTTGTAAAGGTAACATGAAAAGTCTGCAGAATTTAGTTGATTTGTTGGGGTCCTATCAACGTGCTTATGGTCAGACGGTTAGTAGACAAAAGAGCAAGTTGTATTATGGAGGTGGTTCTTTGTCTAGGCAAACAACTATTTCTACTTTTCTTGGGATTGAAGTGGTTTCATTCCCAGATAGGTATTTAGGTGTTAAAATCATGCCAGGGACAGTGCGTTATCATCATATCAGTAATGTGGTTGAGAAGATAAAAGAGCATCTCTCGGGATGGAAGGGGAAACACCTATCTTTTTAAGACAGAGTAGTTCTTATAAAATCTGTGATAGATAGCTACTCGATTCACAATATGGCAGTTTAACGATGGCCGCGTAAATTTGTTCACCAATGTGAGGTAGTTATACGGAACTTTCTGTGGACTGGAGATTCTTGTATGCGAAGGTCTTTTATAGTGGCGTATGATAAAATTTGTGTTCCTTACGAAGAGGGTGGCCTGGGAATCTCGAGCATGATAACCATGAATAAAGCTTCGGTGGAATATGAGAAAGAAAAATTGGGTGAAATTCTTCAGGGCTAGGTTTTTTGGTCGTAATGGTCAGCTGCGCAAGTATATCAAATCCTCAATTCTCCCAGGCATTAAATGGGTTTATGATAAAGTTGAAGCTAATGTTCGTGTGCTCATAGGAGATGGAAGGGAAACGTCGCTTTATTTTGATGCTTGGAGTTCAGAAACTTTTATCGCAGAAATTTTGAACATGCCAAACATGGATCGTTCGGTGCTGGTTAGTGATACGTTGGACAATGGAAATTGGGCTTTAACAGATCCTTGTATTGTTAACATGAATGCTGTAGGTGTAAACGTGAATAATCTTCCAAGGACAATGGAAGGAGATGACTACAGATTTTGAAAACCATCTTATAAGGGAGATTTCACAGTTAAATCGGACAAAGAACTTGTTCGAGGCAGGTATGCAAAGTTGGAGGGAGCTAATCTGATTTGGAGGCCAGCAATACACCCATCCCTTGCTACTCAAAATTGGAAATTCTTGCGTGCTGCGTGTGCTACTCTTGACAAGGTTAAGAGCAGATTCAAAATTCCAGTCGTGAACAGGTGCTGTTTGTGTAAGGTGGAAGAAGAGTCTCTTGAACATATTTTATGGACTTGCAGTTTTGCTGTGAAAGCTTGGCGTTGGATTGAGGGTGTGTTTGGTAACAAAATGCATCAGAATTTGACAACAGCTTACAAGACAACTAAAGGTATGAGTAGAATGGTTAAAGGCTTATGGTTATTAACTATTTTAGTTGTCCGTTCTGAATTGTGGATGCTTAGAAACAACTTCATCTGTAATAACAAACAAGTTAGCTGGTTCTTTTTTCAAAAGAGGGTTCATGATTACTCAAGAAGATTGAAGGGTATTATGCACAACACGGTAAAGGAGTTGAACATTCTCAATTTTTTCAGAGTTATTCATTGGAAAGTTAAACTGAACGTTCCAGTGGAGTGTTTTTGGGAGCCTCCAGATGTGGATAAGTTAATGCTTTGCTGCGATGGTGCCTCTAGGGGTAATCCCGGTGTGGCAGGTGGAGGTGTGGTGGTGAGAGATACTTCTTCTGAGTTCTTGGTGCTATGAGTATAGGTTTGGGAATCACAACTAACTATCTAGCTGAAGTTTTTGTGGTTATTGTTGGGCTGGAATGGGCGAAATTTTTTGATATGAACCAAGTTTGTATCCGTACTGATAGTATGACAGTGATAAACACTTTTGCTGGTTGTCTTTCTAATGTACCGTGGTTTATTAGATCAAGGTGGGTGGCTGTTAGGCAGAAATAAACAAGAATACGGTTTGTGCATTCTTTTAGAGAAACAAATTTTGCAGCGGACACTATGGCTAAGAGATGGTGTTTTTTGCAAGAAGAGGAAGGAATGAATTATGATGGAAGACCTTTTCTTCTTCATTCAATTGAATTACCAAATGTATCTTATTTTCGTTTTAAATAGTTTGTAAGTTTTTGGGGTTTTCTTCCTCCTTTCTTACAATCTAGTTGTATTCTTTCGATATTTATTAATACAATTTTGGACTTACCAAAAAAAAACAACTCTTAGTTGTGGATGAGATTAGCTAAGGGAATCAAGTGCGTAGAGTCCTGCTGGGATTCAGAGCCGTAAGGAACGTGACTGTACCTTAATCGGTGTGAGACTTGGTTAGAGCTCAACTACATTCCAGTCCGAAGTTAACTTTTAGTAGGCTAGTGTCTGTAGCGGCTTAATACAGTGTGGTGTTCAAATATGGACTAGGTCCCGGGGGTTTTCTGCATTTGCGGTTTCCTCGTTAACAAAACTTCTGGTGTCTGTGTTATTTCTTTTCCGCATTATATTTTGTTATATAATAGAAATATCATAGGTTGTGCGTTAAGTTCAATCAGTTCTTGAATCCGACCTTTGGGTTGTTGATTGAATTGATTGACACTTGGACATTGGTCTTTGGTACCGTCCAAGTTATTCTCATACCAATCAGTTCACGGATTCATTCCTGTTGATTTGCTGATTGATTTGAGAAAGAGATATAACTCTTGGATATCTTTCCTTGATTGAGTCTGACTGTCTAGTTTATTCTCTTGGAATTATATTGGAGTTAGTCCATACAGATTGCCGAACGAAATATTGGGTGTGGTTGTTGTACCCACGCTTTTTTAGTTAGATCTTTTCGTGTTTGCCTGCTCTGATACCAATTGAAAAGACGAGGGTACCCAAATACACCACAATATTTTATTTATCAACCTATAACTCCGATACCAAGTGTGATCGTCTATGGACAAAGTCGAGACAATACGACAACTTGATATTCACTTGATAATAGTTACGGTCCGAAACCGATTTACTATAAGATCAATATCAAGTGATTAGGAATTAACGTACAAGTGCACTTTACTTTAATTATAATAAAACAATTATAATGCGGAAAAGTAAAGTAAATGGCACAACAAGATTTTGTTAACGAGGAAACTGCAAATACATAAAAACCCCGGGACCTAGTCCAGTTTTGAAGACTCTCAAAATTAAGCCGCTATATAAAATCAAATACCAACTTTTTATAGTTGAGACCAAGCAGACTACCCCTAGCTACTTAGTTCCCTTAGTATCTCCGTGCCTTGGACTTTTAGAGTCCGGACGTGAATAGCAAGTCCTTTGGATCGTATTCCAAACAGCAAAGGAAAAATCTGTTTGGTAACCACTCTAATCAATCTTGCTAAATATAAGATGAGTTGTTGAATATTTAATCTAATAAACTCCTTTGTCTGGTTATATCAATCTATCCAATAACTACCGAAATAGTCAAGTTTAGATTCACATTCAATCGATATAGATCTCAAAAAGAAACTACAGAGAATGTCGATCTCACTCAACCAATCAATCAGATCTATCAAAGATAAACTGATTCTAGTTGGATCCCAATCGATCAAGGTTTGTGCACTAAATCCACAAGATACGAAAACTAATAAGAATTCTTCTCCATCTTCAAATCTTCTATTACCTTCAAATACCTGCACAACACCACTTGAATCTTCTTGTGATCAATCACACACAGAACGGAGTCTATTAACAATCGATTATCACAAGATGTCTTTAAATCTAAAAATAGTTATAAATATCCCGACGATACATTGATCTAGTCTGAATGAATCTTCTCTTCTTATATCAGAAGAGAAGATTCTCAAGAATAAATAAACTAGGTGCAATAAAAGTTTCAACAACCATTAGTCAATCAAATCAAATCGAAAACTAATAACACTGCAGTTATCTAGTTTCCCACCAACGGTACTCGTAGGGCTTCTTGATCCGACAGAAGTCTTTAAACGAGCGGTCGTAAGAGATTTCACCTAATTATGATATATTTTTCTCTCAGAATAGACGGCTCCACCAGAAACAACAAATAATGAAGTTTGCCTGGATCTAAGGATAGTTTGCTAGAAATGCAAACTTAGGTATTTATAGACCAAGGATGTTTGGACACCAAGAAATTTCCAAAACCGAAAATATTCTTAAGATATGAAATGTGAAAAGACGAGGGTACCCAAATGTACCTCAATCTAAAACTTTTCCACCTATAAGTCCTTTCTCCGAAAGTGATTGTCTATGGACTGAGTCGAGACAATACAACTAATCGGTTCACACTTCGTGTGATCGTCTATGGATACGAGATCGAAACAATACGACAACAAGATAACTTGTGTGATTGACTATGGATACAAGATTGAGACAATACAACAACAAAGTATGATTACTTGATAATAGGTTCGGACTTAACCAAACACTATAGGATTGCTATGAAGTAATTAGGAATTAACGTTTGTGTATTTTACTTCTAATTATAATAAAACAATTATAATTGCGGAAATAGAAAAGTAAAAGACACAGCAAGATTTTGTTAACGAGGAAACCGCAAATGCAGAAAAACCCCGAGACCTTGTCCAGAATTTAATACTCTCAGAATTAAGACGCTATACAAAATATAAACCAACTTCGTATAGTTGAGACCAAGCAACTAAACCTATAGTTCACCTAGTTCTCTCAGTATCCCTACGTCTCCAACTTGTAATAAGTCACGCACTTGGAACAATTCCTTTGGTTCGTATTCCAAACAGTAAAGGAACAACAAATCTGTTCGGTAACAACTCTTTTCAAACAACGTGATATGAGTTTTACAAAAGGCTCTTCCGTTTATCCCAATAAACTCCTTTGTCGGGTTCTTAGATCAATCTCTTCAACAACTACCAAAGTAATTGTTTAGACTATGCAATCAATACTATGAATCACAAAGAATTGTATTGATGCCGATCTACTCAACTAATCAATCAAGGTTATCAAAAAGATAAACCGATTATAGTTGGATCCCCAGCCGATCAAGTTTTGTGCACACCAAAGATTATGAACTCAAATAAGAAATCTTCTTTGTCTTCAAATCTTCTTAGATCTTCAATAAACACCTGCACACAAACAACTTGAATATCTTGTGATCAATCACACACAGAACAGAGTCTGTTAACGATAGATTATCACAAGACGTCTTTAGATCTACAAACAGTTCTAAAGATCCCCGTCGACACTTCGATCTAGTTGAGTGAATTTTATATCGGAAGAGAAGATTCTCAAGCATAAACAAACTAGGTGCAATCAAAGTTCAACAACCGTTAGTCAATCAAATCAATCGAAAAATAATAATAAACTGCAATTATCTAGTTTCCCACCATCGGTACTCGTAGAGCTTCTCAATCCCAAAGAAGTCTTTAAAACGAGCGGTCGTAAGAGATTTCGCCTAATTAGGATACTTTCCTCTCCGAATAGATGGCTCCACCAGTAACAACACAACTAGGTAGTATTGTTGGCTCTCAGTATTTATAGACCAAGGAAATTTGGACACCAAGGAATTTCAAAAACCGAATATTCTCAAAGATATGCAATAAAGTCCAAATACGGTTTTCATAATTCCATGAAATGCTCTTTCTAAATATTGACCGAAATCTCAGTAGAAAATCTCCAATTAGTAAATGCACATTACCAATTTTTATTTTCTAAAGATATGCATTTAATTGCTGGAAATTAAAAGCATATAAAACTAAAAACCTTAATTAAAAGATTCTCAATTTATTTCGATCCGGGATTCTCCTTTAGTTATTAAGGAATATCTTTGAACAATAAAAGATAAGAATTACTGCACATGTTCAAAGTATGTCGACATCTTTACTTTGTAAATCCTTTTTCATATTTACAATCTTGGAACCGATTTGCCACACTTCTAAACAAGTTTAGGATTGGTTCATCTGATTTCCAAGAACTATGTGATTGATTATCCTATCAAATCATCATTAATGGGTTTCACGGTTCTACCAAAACACAAAGCTTCGGTTCTACCTCCATGTGGGTACTAGGATCGGTCACACTAGCTTTCCGAAAATTTGTTGACTAGGTACTAGGATCGGTTACCATATTATTATGGTATTTACTTGTGATCGGTTGCACAAGTCATAGGATCGGTTACCAATTCCTAAGACTTGTTGTACCTCATACAAGGATCGATTCCACATACTTGTGATCGGTTGCACCTCTTACTAGGATCGGTTCCCCAATGTCTAGAGTTGGTCATACCAATTACAAAATATCGATCATACCATCTCAGGTGATTACTTAAGATCGGTTTCACTAATAAAAGTCATACCAATACAAAAGTCAGGCATTGTGCATAGTTTTACCAAGATACATAAACAAGTTATGAGCGGTTATACTAAGCACACATATTGATAATCCAAAGATTTGCAATGAATAACAATACCAATAAGCCTAGCGATTTCCCTTTCGATTCACAAAACAAGTTTATGAATTGGACTTTCTTTAAACGAATGTAAAACATTGTTTCCTAGGACGAAATCTTCACCCATACCCATACATAATCACAATAACATTCATACGATTATGTCGATATCTTATATACGAAGTTCAAAAGATAGACGTTATACTTCGTATTGTAATTCCTTAATACTATGTATAACTAGAGTACAATCATTCACATCTTCGCAGTTATGTTTTCAATATGCACGACTTGAAAGATACGTTAGGAATAAAACAGTTCAAGTCAAATATTACTAACCTCAAGAGGAAGGATGATGTCGTCGTTGTAGCTCTTTACTTCTTCACATTCTTCAAGTCTTCATGTAATACTTGTAAGTCTCATATCCTAGTAGCTTTCTAGCTAACCTATACGAAGTTGACTCTAGTAAATAATCAAGCGACTCTTTAAATGACTTTTGATTCACTAAAATATGACAACCAAACTTGACATACCAACGCTTGGTGGGTTCAACCGAGCAATGCTCAAACAATCTCCCCCTTTGTCAATTTTAGTGAAAAAACTCTTACATCATATGGATAAACAAATTACAAGAATTCATTACACATACGCTTGATTCCAAGTTTCAACATCACAATAACCTATATACATTCAATCCATAAATGCCGCTATTGACATTATAATAACAAAACTAATACTCCCCCTAAAGGTAAGATAGGTAGATTTTCAATCCGCACATCTTTGTTATTCCCTTTGTAGTTAAGATAACCACAAGTATCAATATGATATGTTGCTCCCCCTTAGTCTATGCTTTACTCTTTCGTTAGATATAACGTTAAAGCACCATTGTCCTTTCCTTAGTGATACCAAATCACTTGTTTACTCCGTATATTTCTCCCCCTTTTTGTCACAAAATGACAAAGGTACGAGCAAATAAAGGACAAACCGAAAGGATCTTACAAATCTTAAAAAGACTTGCAAAACCTATAAGAGTTAAGCACGAGGGTTCAACCGAGCTATGCTCTAACAATCTCCACCTTTGTCAATTTTAGTGACAAAACTCTTAATACATATGGATAAACAAATTACAAGAATTCATTATACATACGCTTGATTCCAAGTTTTAACGGCATAAAAACCTGCATATATTCAATTAATAAATGCCGTTGTTGACATAAAGGTAAGATAGGTAGATTTTCAATCCGAACATCTTTGTTATTCCCCTTTTGTAGTCAAGATAACTACAACAGTAATATGATATGTTGCCCCCCCTTAGTCAATGCTTTACTCTTTCGTTAGATATAACGTTTAAGCACAATTCCTTTCCTTAGTGATTGCAAATCACTTGTTTACTCCATATATTTTCCCCTTTTTGTCACAAAATGACAAAGGTTCTAGTAAATAAAGGTCAAACCGAAAGGATCTTACAAATCTAAAAGACTTGTACAACCTATAAGAGTTAAGCACGAAGGTTTCACATACCACTTTAGATAACCAATATCAAAACCGAAAATACAAAGTAATTTTGTTTTGATATGTTACCAAGGAAACAATTGCCCGAAGCAATTTTCCCTAATAGTTTAGCAAATCAAAAATTGACTAAGCACCTTAGTTCTTTTGCTAAACCGATTGTACAAATACAATCGCTTGTTCAATAAGACCAAAATAAAGATCAGAATTAACTCTATTTTTCTCACCAGGTTCTAATTATTCAAATAATAACTTAGACCTTTCACTTTTAAACAAGACAAGTACTAGGTTAGTTAACTAGCATTTCTTGTTAAGGCATTCGATTAGACTTGAATAATCGAAACCTCCACTTTGATAAGTCTAACTAAGATCAGTATTAACTTAGTTTCTCTTATCCGGAATCGAATTGGACTAAACAATTAATCTCGAAAACCTTTTTGTTAAGCCATAAACAATTCATACAAACCAAATAAATCAACTTGCATAATTATTTACCTCAACCGGAAGCAATTGAAACAAACATAGACATTATAGTACCGCAATTGCACTGAAATTTCATAAGCCTAAACAATTGATACCAAACCATAAAGAAAGATAACAATAGTTTTTCTTAACCGGAAACAATTGAATCTCACACACATCCATACACAAATAATGGAATATACATCAATTGTACCGAAATTTTGTTAAGTAAAAGCAATAAATATATGCAATAAAATCAGGCTTTTCTTAAACAGGAGAACGATTAACTAACAAATTCGTTACCTCAAGCTTCGCATCCTCTTCACCCCAGAAAGATATATCATTAAGCGCAAGTTCACATAGAACTATCCCCCGTTGTGTTGTCATCCTCCCGCCAAAACAAAAGAACAACAACAAAGAGCAACCTTTCTCCGAGCAACCTTTACCAGAGAAAGGTTGAAAACCGGTTTTAACTAATGCGATGCAAAAGTTGAAAACCCCGAAACACGAGGTACTAATGTACCTTGACAATGCCAATAGACTTTCTTAAATTTTTGAATGTTGCCCTGTCTAAGGGTTTAGTGAGAATATCAGCAAGTTGACGTTCAGATGGCACATATTCCAATTTGATAACTCCATTCTCATATAGTTCTCTAATAAAGTGATATCTAATATATATATGTTTAGTACGAGAATGTTCAACTGGATTTTCAGTCAAGCGAATAACACTTGAGTTATCACAAAGGATGCTCATAGTTGAAATATTTATTCCGTAGTCAATGAGCATTTGTTTCATCCAAAAAAGTTGGGTACAACATGTACCTGCAGCAATATATTCTACTTCACAAGTTGACAAAAACTGTGAGTTTTGTTTCTTGCTGTGCCAAGCTACAAGATTTTGACCAACATAGAAGCATCCACCAGAGGTGCTTTTCCGATCTTCTACACATCCTGCCCAGTCCGTATCTGAATAGGCAACAAGGCTGTTGTTCGTATCCATAGAGTATGATAGACCATAATCTAGGGCATCATTAACGTATCTTATGATTCGTTTTACAGCTTTTAGATGTGATTCTCTACGATCTGCTTGAAATCTTGCACAACATACCACACTAAAGACAATGTCTGGTCTTGTTGTAGTTAAGTATAGCAAGCTTCCTATCATAGATCTATATAATTTATGATCAACTGATTTTTCTCCTAGATTCGATTGAAGTTTTCCGGTAGTTGGCATCGGAGTTGCCACAGGTGTTGCACTTTTTAGTTTGAATTTTTCAACTAAATTCCTTGCATATTTTTCTTTAGAAAGAAGAATATTGTCTTTTTGTTGCTGTACTTGCAAACCAAGAAAATATGATAATTCTCCAACATTGCTCATTTCAAATTCTCCACTCATAAGATTCATAAATTCATCTATTAGAGATTTTGAGGTGGATCCATAGATGATGCATCTACATATATTTGTGATACAAGAACATTTTTTCCACTCCATTTGGTGAAAAGTGTCTTATCAGCACCACCTCTAGAGAATCCCTTTTGAAGTAAGAAGGATGTCAGCTTAAAATACCAAGCTTTTGGAGCTTGTTTTAGACCATACAAGGCCTTTTTGAGTTTAAAGACATGATCTGGGAATAATGGATCTTCAAATCCTTTGGGTTGAGTAACAAATACCTCTTCTTTTAAATCCCCATTCAGAAATGCAGATTTAATATCCATTTGAAAAAGTTTTATCTTAAGATAGCAGGCATAAGCAAGTAAAAGTCTTATCGATTCTAAACGAGCAACATGATCAAAAGTTTCATCAAAATCAATACCTTCAATTTGAGAATATCCTTGAGCAACGAGCCTAGCTTTGTTTATGACAATTGTTCCTAATTCGTCTGATTTGTTCTTGTAGATCCACTTTGTTCCAACAATGTTTACTCCTGTCATCTTAGGAACGAGTTCCCACACTTCTTGTCTTTTAAACTGATTAAGTTCCTCATGCAATGAGTTTACCCAAGCAGGTTCACTGAGCGCTTCCTCAATATTTTTTGGTTCTATTGAAGAGATAAAACATGGATAGTGACAGACATTCTGAAGTTCTCTTCGAGTCATTACTCTAGCATTGGCATCTCCAATGATGTCTTCAGTGGAGTGTCTTTGATGTACCCACTTGGCAGGTTTTTGGACAATATTTTCAGTACCATTGGGTTGTTCAACAATACTTTCATTATCCTCTTTATCATCTGTGTCACTAACTAAAGGAACAACTGATGGTTCTTCTTCAGTCTCTTTTTCTTTAATAACAGTTTCACAGGGAGGAAGCTCTGCTGCAGTGTGATTGTCTTGACAAAAGTCGCTAATGTCATCAATAACCACGTTAATCGATTCCATCATGACTTTGGTTCTGAGATTTTATACCCGAAAGGCACGACTGTCAGATGCATAGCCAAGAAAAATTCCTTCATCACTTTTGGAATCAAATTTTCCTCTATGTTCTCTGTCTTTAAGAATATAACATTTGCTTCCAAAAACCCTTTAATAGCTCAGATTGGGTTTTCTTCCATACCATAATTCATATGGGGTATTTAGAGTTTTGGATCTTAAATAAACTCTGTTTATAAGATAACAAGCTGTAAATACGGCTTCCCCCCAGAAGGTTAATGGTAGGTTTTTATTGTGAAGTGATGTAATTTTAAAGTGGTAAGTAAGGTTGTCGTTCACTCGGACTTGTGAAGATTCGAGTTTTTAAATTTAATAAAAATATATACAAAAATATTAAACAATGGTGAGAGGTACTGGGATTCGGGATTCCACCGAATTCAAAACATAAGGTTCAATTATTAATTCTTTGACAATTTTAGCTCAAGAAAAACAAGGACTCTATTTTTGCCAAGGTAGATTCTCAAAACATTGATTGTAAATCCTAAGCATGATGTATCAAAACACCTAAGCTAAGCATACATCATCAAATTAAATGACAACCAATTAATTCAAATCATATTTTCAATTAAAATTAATGCAAAAGTCTTAAAAAGAATTAATAAAATTACCCCAAGTATGATATTCGTCTTCCTCCGTCATCCCAGTGTTTGGGTTTAGCTCCTCATGGTAAAAACATGCTCAATAGATAGAAACATGGCTCAAAAGGTGTTTTTATTGAAGAGAAATAATAATACAGCGAATCTGCAACGCTTTTATGGCGTTACAGAATCACCGATACAACTGAAGTGCTGTTAATAAACGAGAATATAAGACTGCTTATGCGACGGTAATTTGTGGGTCGAAGTTCTTCGTGTTCTTCGCGACTGTTCAGTGTGCGTCTTATGTTCTTCGTGTTCTTCAGCTCCGCACCAGCAGAAAACAGCAGCAGCAGCGGCCTGTAAACCTCTGATTCTCGCCTCCTCAGCCCTTCTCAGCCCCCCAAACTCTCGACACACCTTATATATGACCCAACCAATCTATTTATATCAAAAAGAGCGATTAAATCTCTCCAAAATCTTCCGAAATCTCTTTCTTTCTCTTCACGGCAAAGTTGCGGCAATTTCTTGTTTTAGAATTTCCACGCATATATGGGCTTTCCTTTTGATTCTAAACTCTTCCTTAGATATATATTAAGCTTTGGGAAGAAAATCTTGCCTTTAATCTCTCTAAAATTTCCTAAAATCGGTCACACACGTGACTTTCCATATTTTGCTGTTGAGATCAAAACCCGTCGATTGAGCCAATTTTAATCGGTTTAAACACCCATGTTAGATTCCTAGACCCATAAGGAGTCTACCCTATGAAAATTAGAGGTTTAATCGACCTCAAACACCTCTAAAAATCCATCACCAAATCTGCCAGGAAACACGTTTTCAAGTTTTTGGTTTCCCTCCCAAATTCAGAATTTGAACTGAAAGGGAAGGTTACCCCTTATCCAATGGTCGCCCCTTATCCGTTGCTGGAGTCCGCATAACACTCGTCCCTTGGGTTGCATTTATCAACTTTTCGAGCCAATTTTGCCGCAAAAACCTATTCCTCCAAAAACACCTACAAAGGGATAAAATACCAAAATAAGTACAAAAATGGGTACTAACATTATACACAATAGAGATGAAAATAGACACATAAATGCTTCTATCATGAAGCATCACTCTTGCCATTTCTTGAATATTTCTATTCTTTCTCTCAGCTACTCCGTTTGCCTGAGGTGTAATAGGAACAGAGAATTGATGACTAATTCCAAGATCATTGTAGTATTCATATACTTTTGTATCCTTGAATTCTGTTCCATGATCGCTTCTTATCTTCTTAAGTTTGCGACCTTGTTCATTTTGAATTCTATTCATAATAATTTTGAACTCCTCAAGAGTGTCATTCTTGTGCTTCAAAAAAGCAACCCATGTGAAACGTGTGTAGTCATCTACCATTACTAAAGAATATTTCTTTCATCCAATAGTTGCTTGTTGGATTGTACCAAATAAATCCATATGAATTAGACCGAGAAGAGCACGAGTGGCTATGTTTCGAGAAAGTTTATGTTGAATTTTTCCTTGCTTACCCTTTTGGCACGCACCACAAACACCTTCTACCTTAGTATTTATTTTTGGAACGCCTCTAACAAGTTCACGATTAATGAGATTTCCTAGCATTCGGTAGTTGATATGACCAAAACGTTCATGCCACAAATGATTTGACTCAACCTTAGTCAAGTTACAGTACAAATTGGATTGTATATAAAGTAGATAACAATTATTCATACTTCTACGTCCTCGAAAAATTATTTTTCCGGACTTATCTTCAATATCACAACCTCTCATATAGAAGATAACTTTGTGACCTTTATCACAAATTTAACTAACTGACAGAAGATTTTCTTTCATTCCTTTAACATAAAGAACATCATGAATTTCGGGAATACCTGGAAGTTTGATAGTACCCTTTTTGCTAATAAGAAAGCTACTTCCATCTCCGAAGGTCACCGATCCTCCCTTGTAGTCTTCAGTCTTTATTAACCAAGAAAGATCACCTTTCATATGTCTACTACACCCACTATCTAGAAACCATTGGAATGGTGAAGTTGTTTTAAGTGCAAATGCTCCAAGACTTGTTGTACCTCTTACAAGGATCAATTCCACATACTTGTGATTGGTTGCACCTCTTACTAGGATCGGTTCCCCAATGTCTAGAGTTGGTCATACCAATTACAAAATATCGATCATACCATCTCAGGTGATTACTTAAGATCGGTTTCACTAATAAAAGTCATACCAATACAAAAGTCAGGCATTGTGAATAGTTTTACCAAGATACTTAAAAAAATTATGAGCGGTTATACTAAACACACATATTGGTGATCCAAAGATTTGCAATGAATAACAATACCAATAAGCCTAGCGATTTCCCTTTCGATTCACAAAACAAGTTTATGAATTGTACTTCCTTTAAACGAATGTAAAACATTGTTTAATGGGAAGAAATATTCACCCATACCAATACATAATCACAATAGCATTCATACGATTACGTCGATGTCTTATATACGAAGTTCAAAAGATAGACGTTATACTTCGTTTTGTAATTCCTTGATACAATGTCTAACTAGAGTACAATCATTCACAGCTTCGCAGTTATGTTTTCAATATGCACGACTTGAAAGATACGTTAGGAATGAAACAGTTCAAGTCAAATATTACTAACCTCAAGAGAAAGGATGATGTCGTCGTTGTAGCTCTTTACTTCTTCACATTCTTCAAGTCTTCATGTAATACTTGTAAGTCTCATATCCTAGTAGCTTTCTAGCTAACCTATACGAAGTTGACTCTAGTAAATAATCAAGCGACTCTTTAAATGAGTTTTGATTCACTAAAATATGACAACCAAACTTGACATACCAACACTTGGTGGGTTCAACCGAGCAATGCTCTAACACAATGAATGCCCAAATTCCGGTTTCCTAATTCCAATAAATGTTTGTCCAATGTTTCCGAAATCTCTCATAGAAATATCTCCAATTAGTAAATGCACATTACTAATTTTTATTCTCTAGAGCTATGCACTAATTGCTGGTAATTAAAGCATATAAAACCAAAAAACCTTAATTAAAAGATTCTTAATGTATTTCGGTACATGATCACCTTGATTACCAAGGAATATCTTTGAAAAATAAATGATAAAAGTTAATGCTCATGTTCAACGAGAACAGGAGCTCTCCATGGTAAGGTACTAAGTCGAATAAATCCCAGTTCTTCCAACTCATCAAGTTGTTTCCACAACTCCTTCATCTCTTTTGGTGCCATATGATATGGGTGTATCGATATTGGCATTGTTCCTGGTTGCACTTCGATCTCAAAATCAATCTCTCTCTTTGGTGGTAAACCAGGTAATGCCTCTGGAAAGACATCTGGAAAATCTCGAACTACTGACAACTCTTCATCTACCACAATTGTATCCTCTTCTTCACTCAAATGAGCAAGACAAGCTATGTGTTCTCGTTTCAACACGTCTTTTCATCCCTGGTAAGGATGGATTTTTGACTTTCCACCTTTCTTCTTGGACAGACACTCGACTTCCATCCGATGATTGGAAAGAGACCTTCTTCTCAAAACATTCCAGGATAGCTTGGTTTTGAGACAACCAATTCATGCCGATAATGACATCATAATCCTGGAGCCTCATCGGTATCAAGTCTATTTTTACTCTATAGTATAAAAAAGTTATTTCACGATGCTTGCAAAATTTACTAAGGGAAACCACATTTCCTAGCGGCGAAAACACATTCAAAGTAAACCCCATGGGTACAGGTTTCAAACCAAGATAAGCAGCTAAATGTAATAATATGAACGAATGAGTCGCACCAGAATCAAACAAAACTTTAGCACGAGAACTAAAGATAAGGAAGTTACCCTCAATCGCGGAATTTTATGCTATCTTCTCAACAGTAACAATATGGTTCAGCTTCCCTGGAACATTTGGCTGACGTCTTGGATGGAAGGGTGGTGCATTGTTTCGCGGCTGGTATGGCTGTCTTACATGAAAATTTGGCCTCAAAGCATTCTGGAACTGATTCTGATTTGGAGGCCTAGGTGGTGCAGGCAAAGGACACTCCCTTACAAAATGATCATCTTTACCACAACGGTAACACCCCGAGGTTTCATTTGGTTGTCCATGTGGCTTCGACTTAGGACAATCCCTCGCGTGATGACCTACTACTCCACAGTGAAAACAAGGTTTTGGTGCAACGACTTTCCCAGTATTATCTGTGCGCAGACGTTTTCGATGAGTCGATGAGTCCGTCTTCGGGTTCCTCTTCTGATCTTTCGGCTCCCTTTCCTTTTGGTTTTTATTCCAGTCTGTTTCTATAACTAATGCAGTGTCAAGAACATCGTTGTAAGTGGTGAGGCGACATGGCACTAACCTAGCACGAATGGCAGGTTTCAATGCATCCTTAAGCTTGCTTGCTCTTATTAGTGGTGTAAGAACCAAGTGATCCCATTTGTTTCCTTAATGTTATTGATATGATATACTATCTTTTGTCGCACGCAAAAAAAAAGACTCGTGTAGGAAGACAAATATAAAGCAAAGTTGCGTGTTCTCTATCAGAAAAACAAAAAAAAACGAAACAAGTGATCCCCAAAATGTTCCAATTCACGGAACTTATTATCAAGTTGAGAAACCGTCATGTCTCCTTGGGATAAGGTTGCAAATTCATCACACATCTGAGCTTTGGATGTCTAAGGGAAATACTTGTCAAGGGACAACGTTTCAAACTCTGCCCAAACAGTAACATTTCAGACTTATCTTATCGAATCCCACCAATAGTCAGCACAGCTCCACTAAAAAGATACGTAGCAAAATGAACCTTGTCATTCTCTTCCACATGTAAAGATAAGAACTCCTTCTGTATCCCCATTAACCACCTTTCATCCTCAAGAGGTTCTTCAGTCCCCTTAAATTCTTTTTTTACAACCACCTTTAAGAACTTTTCTAAGTCCAATGTATCCTCACGTTGGGCCCCTATAACCTGGACCAGTGTCCCCAAAAATTCGGTATAGGGTAGATTTCATGTGTTCCTTTCTGTCCTCTCCTTCTTATCCATTTGGTTGAGGACCATTGGTGGCATCACGACGAGGCGGCATCTTCTAAATAAAGAGAAACACGCACTAAAGTTAATGTCTAAGTCGAAATCCTATATTAACTAATACACACAACATTTTATTTTATAAGGTATTTAGTTGTTTACCCCAACCCCAATGTAAATTAAATATGCAAAAACTTGATGAAAACTAAATAAATTTAATTTACCCAAAAGAATAAAGAAAAAGATAACCGAATTTTCAAAATCATTTCGGATCATAAGTCGCAAAAAAATTAATCAGAGTGCAATTTTTTTTTTTTTTTTTTGTAAACCAAACTTTCAAAACTAGTAAGTCCACACGCACAGCCCAAGTAAATCGGAACAATGCTCTGATACCAACAGTCACAGCCCCAAAAAATCGGACTTCTGTTGAGCCGGATTTGACCCGATGGATCGAGTCCAACCCAACTAGCAAGAACGGATTCTTGAGACATGACTATGGAACAGGCTATTTTTTTTCCATAATAATAATAATAAAATAAAATAAAATAAAAGTACAAAATGAATAAAGACGGCATAATCTATTTATTTTTTCAAGTTAAAGTCCAATAAAAATAAGGTTCCAAATAATAATTATTAAAGATGTTCCAAAAGTCATAGAGTGAAATAATTGTTTGAAAACTAAACAATGTCTCTTAATAAAATAATTGAAAAAAATCCAAAAATGATAAAATGATAATCAATAAAAATACCCAATATCCCTGTGATATCATATAGTAGTGTCTTGCGAGAATACTAACATCTGAGTACTATGCCGTAAGCTTTCAAGTCCGCTTACTGCGCTAACTGTTCCTCGAACTCTGTGGAGAGAGGAAAAGGAATTTGGGGCGAGCAACCACGGCTCAGTAGGAATTTAAAAAAATAATATAGTGCATCGACAATTAAACCGTGCAACAAATTAAATAATAAAACCCATGCAAGCCAAGATCTTCTGAAATTACTTACACATTTTTCTCACATAACCAACCTATAATTTTAGGTTCCTAATCTAATGTTAGAGTTATTCCGGTAGCAAACCAATACTGTTTCCCAAACAGTCTTCCCAGGGTAGCCATCAGTGGTGGGATGCCATAAAGGCCTGACATTTCAGCAGCAAATGAAAGAGGTGTGTATCCAAAATTCATTTCTTACTTGAACACCGAGTTATGTACAAAAATCAAACACACTCATAATCTGATAAAATTTGATCAAAGCATTTATTTATATATAATTATATTAACGGACAAAATGCAAACAGAAACCATCTACGTGCCCAAATCATTTACCCTGTTCCTAGTTATTAACTAGACAGACTCCACTGACTGATAAACAACCCTGCGTCAAGTCACTCACTCAACAGGAAATGATTAAAATCATTTAACAATATTAGCGCGGAAAACGAAACAGAATTTGAGTCCATAAAGTAACTTGCTGCTAGAAAGAAACAGAGAAGAGAGTGAATACGGTTTCCATTTGGTATTTAATGAGACCACTT
>JAJJMB010017057.1:249789-329062 GCA_023531105.1 Papaver atlanticum
AACGAAATGGGCTTCAATAATAAGCCACATGAGCTTCCAAAATAAGCAAGTTGTGTTTCTATAATAAACGAAATAGGCTTCAATAATAAGCCAACTGGGCTTCCCAAATAAGCCAGTTATGTTTCTATAATAAACGAAATGGGCTTCAATAATAAGCCTCTATCCAAATACCGTTTTAGTATGGTACAAACATTAAACACAGGTGTTTGTAGTTGAGGTTTTCAAAACAATAGCTAGGAGCAAAACAAAGCTATAGGCTTTTTGTTTATATTAATTAAAACCTTTTGGATCTGACATTTTTGGGCGGAGGACGGAAAAGATAACAGGTGCAGTGGTTAGAGACTGACATAAAATGGGGTCTTTTCTTTTAAAATATTTTCTTCCAAAATCTGATGGACAAAACCATTATTTTATTATCTTAAAAGAGTTAAACAACCAAAACGGTGATAGGGTCCAAGAAACTGTGAACTTTGTTTATAAACGAACGAAAATCAATGAACATCCCACATACGTCTAAAGGGATAATGACAAACATAACTCATTCATAAATACCATGCAAATCCGAGAATAAATCATGAAAATAGTTTAGTTTTATAGTATTACAAGAAACCCCTACCTATTTCGCAAATCCAAGAGAAAAGTCTCAAATCCTAGCAATAGCAATCCAAGCAGCACGTAATCAAACAGGTGAAGCAGTTTTTTTTTTTTTTTTTTGTAAAGCGGCAGAGATGAAAAGATAAAGGAAGAGATATAATGACGTCTATGTTTTCTTCTAGTGTTCTAGAAAATGACAACACAATATATAATAATAATATCCCTAAAAGTAAATGCAAAGAGAGATGAAGACTTATTCTTCTTCTCACACGTATTACCAACAGGAAATCACATGCACAACTAGATAGTGACCCTACCATTCCATGTGCTAACTATTTTTCTAGCCACGCCTTAATTTGAGCTATTGGCACCCCCACCAAAAATCACAAAAATTATAATAATGAGCTAGGATTTGTACACCCACATATATACAAATCACTATGTCAACTCTTACTAGTTGAATTGGGCTTTAAGCCCGGGTTCAAAAATGTCAGGTATTACAAAATCGGTTCTACCAGACTTCCAAACTGTTAGATATTCGGGTTGGATCCAAATATGGTTACTCATATGTATGTTGCAAGTCCGGTAGGGTTCCATATTCCTTTAGGGTTTGGACCCTATATAAACATCTCTAGCATGTGTGTAGAAGGGTAAGTGATTCCACCGACATCACACCAAAGTTTTACTATCTGAAAAGTGGCAACTCTTACCCAAAAGAGAGTTACCATCAGGAAATAGGTTTCAAGTTCTTAGCCTGTGAATCAAGTTTATGCTCATCTTTGGAGTTGAAACGTTGCTGTTGTTGTTCCTTGTTCTTGCTTATCGGAGTTCAAGTTTAAGGTATGAACCAATACCCGCTTTCGCTTTAATCGTGTAATCTCTTATATTGGTATCTTTAGCTATTGGTTTGATGTATTTGCGTGCTTGATAGTTGCTGATAACATGATTAGGGTTCTTGTTTTTTTTTTGGTTAAAATCCATTAATGGATTTATAAATATTTCGAATCTTGATAAGGGTGTTTTTGTTTTGAAATATTTAAATGGATATGTTCATTATTGATTAAAATGATATCCTGAAAAGTTTTGTATCCTTTGAACGTGTGGTTTGAGAGATATCACAAAACCCTAGTTTTATATCATGTTTATGAGCAGTGGTTTGATGATTGTTTTTTGATGTATATATGTCGATCCATGTTAATTAAAATTAATGTATATAGATAGTTCTCTCTGAGACCTTTCATTTGACATATTATTTGCTCAAATCGGAGCTTGTATGAGTGAGATATCATCTCCCGAAGTTGGCCATGCGCATCTGTACGTTGCTGAAATTTAGAGAAGATGATGAACCATAACCGAGTCAAATCGGCGTGTCAACCTAGTCTAGGATCGGCGGTTCAACTCGCGGTCCAGGATCGACGGGTCAGCTCGCGGGTCAGCCCGCGGTCCGTCCCTAGTTATTTGTTTCTCTATTTTTGGTTGTCGAATCAACTCCAATTTTGGTACCCTAAGGTTTTTCGACGCTCGGAATTTAATAAAACTATTTTTAGATGCTGATTAGATTCACATGATAGAGTTTCTTTGAAATTATGTGGTTAATCGCTTTATCCATGATAACATGTGAATGGTTCTATGTTGCGATTGTCTAATTCCTTTAATATACAAGATGTATGGTGATGGATTGAATTCATAATCTTACTGAATTGTATGTCTAGATAACATGTTGATTGATTAGATAATCATCTTGGTTTGATAACATGTTTGATTGAATTATCATCTTGATTGAATAACATGTTATTGTTTGTTTAAGTGTTTAAAACAATTGAGTGGGAGGTTGTTTGGTTGAGTTTGTTTAATTCTCAAAAACCATTAACTTGCACATATATTAATTAGATGTAGAAAATGTTACTCGTGGCGCGAGAGATGATTAGGAGTTTAACAAATTTTCGATCTTGCGACTTGTAATATTTTTTGCTATTTATTTAGATTAATGTTGCAAAGTTATTTTTGAATATGTGTATAGTGCCATAAGTTTAATATTTTTTTCCGCATGCTATGTTAGACTAAATGGCTTCCAAGAACATCATTTCTGATTTGAACAAGGGAGAAAAACTTGATGACGACAACTATAACATATGGCGTCGAAAGATCGTTTTTCTCTTGCATGATGATGGGCTGCAGGAAATAACTGAGCATGTGATGCCTCAGCCTGAGCAGGGTACGACGGTTCAACACCGTCGCAACCTTGAGGCTTACCAAGAATGGATTAAGAAGGATCGCAATGCTCTTCATATGATCCTGAGCTCAATGCACAATGATCTCATTGGCGAGTTTGAGAATCACCAGTTTGCTCATTACATGCTAGAGGCAGTCAGGAAGAAATTTGGACCTATGTGGCTAAGTTGCGTTCTTTAACTATGAAGCTTGATACTTGTCAAAAGAAGCCGAATGTTACAATGAAGCAACATTTGAGGACAATGTCGTCAATGATACGCAAACTTGAGGCTGCAGGTCATCACTTGACAGATGAGCAACAGTTACAAGCTGTTATTCGTTCGTTACCTAACTCTTGGGATCAGATGAAGCAAAAGATGACACATAATGACAATGTCCGCACTTTTGAGGATATTTCATATCGTGTGGAACTAGAATTCGAGCGCTTGGAAGCTGCTAAGACTGACAGTTCTGTTTTCGCTGCTGAATCTATTTCGCGTAAGACCAATGGGTCTAAGCGAAAGAGGGGTAAGGGTTCTTCTGCTAAGAATCCTCGTGATGGATCTGGGTAAGCCACTGCCAACGCTCCTAAGCGCAAAAGAGGCAAGCGTGCTGGTAAGAAAGACAAAGCAGAGATGACATGTTTTAACTGTGATAAGAAATGACACTTTGCTCGTGAATGCACTGAGCCAAAGAAGCTAATTTCTGAACCTCTTCCTCGCTCTAATTGCTTTGTTTCTAGTCAAGCATTAGTTGCTCATTCTCCTCATTTGTGGGTTGTAGATTCGGGAGCAACCGACCATGTAGCGAGGGACCGGGATGGGTTCCTAAATTATCGTCGAGTTCCTGTTGGGGACATGAGAGTTTACATGGGGAACACAACTAGCATAGAAGCACTTGGCATCGGCACCTATATAATAAATCTGCGACAAGGGCGCACCTTAATCCTCCATGATGTACTTTATGCTGCAGATATTCGACGAAATTTTGTTTCAGTTAATAGTATGTTGCGTCTAGATTTATTTTTATTTTTGAGGGTAATTCTATTAAGATTTGCTTGGCAACTGAGTTTTATGGTTTTGGTTTTATGTTGGATGGTTTTATGGTTTTGGATATTGACTATTCTAGTTCTTATGATGCTAATAAATTTATTTCATTGGTTGCATCTTCCTCAGATATTAATAATGATTCTGTGATCTGGCATGCTAGATTAGGTCATATCGGGCAAGAAAGGATGACTAGGTTAGCTCGAGAAGTCCTTTTAGGCCCCATCGCTAAAGTCGCCTTGCCTACCTGTGAACATTGTCTTGCACGTAAATCCATTAGAAAACCGTTTGGGACAGCCAAAAGGGCCTCTGAGCCTTTGCAGTTAATTCATTCTGATATATGTTGCCCAATGAACGTTAAGGAAAGACATGGAGCCTCTTATTTCATCAACTTTCATAGATGATTAAACGCGATATGGTCATATTTACTTTATATCCAACAAGGCAGAAGCATTGGACTGCTTTAGACGCTATGTATGCGAAGTGGAAAATCAATTAAATAAGAGCATTAAGGCTCTAAGAACTGACTATTTCCTCGAGTATCTATCTGACCTATTCAAAGGGTATTGTGAGGAAAATAGGATTCTGAGACAATTGACTATTCCTGGTACTCCGCAAAAAAATGGTGTAGCAGAGAGAAGGAATCGTACTTTGTTAAACATGGTTAGGTCAATGATGGCGCAAGCTCATCTTCCTATTTCCTTTTGGGGAGATGAGTTACTGACAGCTTCCTATGTCCTTAATCGTGTGCCTTGGAAGTCAGTGCCTTCCACCCCATATGAATTATGTGTTAAAGCACTGCTCGGTCGAACTCACAAGCGTTGCTATCTCAAGCTTGTTTGTCAATGTTAGTGATCAAAACTATAAGTCTTGATTTCTAGTCTACTTATAGTAATGTCTCGGACTAGGATAGATTGTGTAGTTGAGCATTAGACTTCACGACGTTCATCATTTGAAGACGAAGAACTACTAAGGAGAGCTTGTGGAACTTCATCAACAAAAGGTATATGGAGACTGAAACTCATCTATAACTTGGAAAATCAATTTCTGCTCTATCTCCTATATTGAGACAAAAGTCGTATTACTATAGTTTTCGATTATGCACATTTGAGATTTCAAACTGAGTTTAACTCGGTTACATATTTCTCGAAATATGTGTTGGTAAGCTTTCGCTTCAACCAAGTTCATCTTATATTCTTGACGAAAGAAAAACGATGATCATGTGAAAATCGCCGAGTAACATCTTACATGGTTTGTGTGATACAATCATTTGGTGTAGACTTGGAGTGTTTCGTTATGATTATTTCAATAACTTGAAAATTGCTTTGATGCTAATAGTGTGTGAAAACGGCTATTGTCATCCTCTAAGAATGTTTCAATAATTGAAATAGAGTTTAGAACACTTAACCAACATTGGATTATAAACATGTTGTGCACTCTTGCATATATGTGATCCATGTCCGGGAACCATAGTATGCATACCCGTATGCGTACCTGTTGGTTTGAGAAGTCCGGAAACCTAAGTACGTGGGTACCCGTACGCATACTGGCATAAGGTTCATTTCCGGAAATTCTGCTGGGTTTGGAGGTATGTGTACCCATTCGCGTACTGGCGAAAACCAAACTTGGTCCGGCTACTTCAAGTATGCGTACCCGTTTGCATACTTGAATTGTTAAATTTCTAAAATCGGTTGTGACATGAACAAATACATTTATATAATAAGGAATGCATTCTTTGCAAAACGTGGTTATAATGTTCATGAATTGATTCGAGTGAATCAATCTGATTTTGCTTCAATTGTGTTCTTGTATACTTTTATGAGAATATAGCAATTGAACAACTATTTAACTAGTTTCATTTGAGTCATTTGAACTAGTTATGGTTAAGATGAATAAGGTAGATATGAGAGTGTTCATATAGCTGACCTCGGTTAACTACTGTTGAGCCAACATGGCGTACACGTTTAGGTACGGTTACATAAACCTAAATGAGGGTACATTTCATTTGTGTATAACAAGCTAAGTTCGATCTAACGGTTGAAAGATATTATCTTGTATCTAATCAGGTTTTCATCTAACGGTGAATATTGAATGCTTTGTTACCAAGGTGACTTAGATTGCAAACCCTGATTTGAAAACTATATAAAGGAGAACTCTAGCAACTGGGAAACCTAATCCCCACACCTCTTGTGTGATACTAGTTGCGCCTAGAGTCGATTCTCCTTTAACCTTAGATTTTTCACGAAACCATGTAGATTAACGACTTAAAGACTTCATTGGGATTGTGAATCTAGACCTAACTATTTTCTCTATAGTTGCGTGTTCTGATCTTACTCTTTCTATCGTGATGGAGTATTATCTTTTCTAAGATTTGCTTGAGATTTATCTCCGATAGGTAAGATTAAAAGTAGTCACTAACATCTTCGTATCATCGTTTGTGATTCCATAATATCTTGTTTCGCTACCATACAATTAAGATTATTGTGAGGTGATTGATAATACTAGGATGTTCTTCAGGAATATAAGTCCGGTTTATCAATTAGTTTATGTGCACCTTTATTTATCAAAAGGCAGAAAAAAACTCGTAGGTATTTCTGTGGGAGACAGATTTATCTATTCCAATAGACTTTTCTGTGTGAGACAGATTTGTTTATCAAGTCTTCGACTTTGGGTCATAGCAACTCTTAGTTATGGGTGAGATCAGCTAAGGGAATCAAGTGCGTTGTATCCTGCTGGGATCAGAGGTGTAAGGAGAACGATTATACCTTGAATAAGTGTGAGATTGATTAGGGTTCAACTACATTCCAGTCCGAAGTTCATTGGTAGTAGGCTAGTGTCTGTAGCGGCTTAATACAGTGTGGTGTTCAAAACTGGACTAGGTCACAGGTTGTGTGTTGTATCGATCAATTGGTAAATCCAACATTTGGTTGTTGATTGAAATTGATTGATCCTTGAACATCGGTCTTTGGTACCGTTCAAGTTATTTCTCTTATATTCAATCGGGCTCACAAATTTCTATTTGCTGATTGCGGATTGAATTGAGAAATAGAGATATAAACTCTTTGATATACTTTTCTATAGATTGAGCCTGACTGTTTAGTTGATTTTATTGAAAGTATATTGGAGTTTGTCTATTCAGATTTCCAAACGAAATATTGGGTATGGTTGTTGTACCCCCGCTTTTTCAATTGGTATCAGAGCAGGAAAACACGTTAATACCTTATAAGTCGATGTTTGTAGCAATCTGAATATGGACAAAAGTGATATCTCTATAAACGTACCACCAGTCTTTGATGGCTCAAATTACTTATGGTGGAAAATTGTTATGCGTTCCTTTCTTCAAGCGCGTGATTTTCAATCATGGGTCTATGTTGTTAATGGCTATGATCCTCCGGAAGTTATAGAAGGCGATGTAACAGTTCCAAAGGATATTGGTGAATATAATGCTGCCGAGATTCTAGATGCAAAGCAAAATTTTGACGGATTAAATTCTATCATCCATGCCATTACCCCAGAGCTCCAGCATCATGTGACTACTTGCACAAAGTCTAAAGATGCTTGGGATATCTTAGAAACCGTATTTGAAGGGAATACCTGTGAAAAAGAAGCTAGGCTTCAAAACCTAAATTCTGATTGGGAAAAACTTCGTATGGCAGATGAAGATTAATTTGATGAGTTTAATCACAAAGTGTCTGAAATTGTTAATGCATCTTTTGCGTTGGGTAAGACTATTCCTGAAAAGGACATTGTGATGAAAATTCTCATATCGCTGCCATCTAGATACGATTCTAAGAAGCATGCCATCGTTGAGGGGAATAACCTTGATACTCTTTCCAGAAATTCTCTTGTTGGAAAGTTAAAAATTCTTGATCATGATCAGAATACAGTCAGAAAGTTTGCGTTCAATGCTGTGACTATTGCAAGTGAAGCTTCTAACTTGTCATGGGCTGATGAGTGTTGTCCCAATCAATCTGATCATAACAGATCACTGATGACACAAAAGATCAATAATATTGTGAAGAAAAGCAAGGGATCCGAGAAATCATCTTCTCTCTCTAATGCTTTTGATGATTCAGTTCAAGAAGAAATATCTCAGTGGGTCAATGATATATATACTCTCGAAGCATGTTCAAAATTTTCATCCTTCTAGGCGGAAGTTTCCATTAACTCAAATTCTGATTCAGGATGTGAGTCTGACACTGAGATTTTAGAATTCTTGGAGAAAAGTGAAGAAATTCACAAAGAAAATCTTCAACTAAAGATTTTGTTGGAGAAACTTGAATCATCACTTCAGGTGAAAACTCTTGAGATCAATTGTCTTAGTGATGAATTCACCAGAACCCTAACTCTCAAATAAAAAGAGATTAATTCTCTCAAGTGTGACCTGCAAAGGTTGTCAGGAAGCTCAGACAAGATTTCAGCAATGTTATTTGGTCTAAAAGCTTTTGGAAACACAAAAGGTTTAGGGTTCAAAAATAAGACTGTGAGCACAATCAACTCATTTGTTCCAGCCGGTTCTGGAACATCTAATCTCGAAGGTCGTGATAAACATGAGTCATCTCTACAAAGCAAACACTCTTCTCTGTTGTGCTCGTTTTGTGGAAGTACAAGTCATATTCAAGATAAGTATTGGAAATTCAAGAAGAATAACAAAAGAATTTCCAAACTTCAAAATGACATGCAAAGGATGAATCTGACCCTGGAAAAACAGCAAACACCTGAGTACAAGAAGAAGATGTGAAAAAGGGTCAGAGTCAGACGAGGTAAGTCTGTTTATTCATACCTTGATAAGTCACTATGTGACAAAAGATGTGAGCATTCGGCTCACTCCATCACTATCTAAATAGTGATGTTCGCATCCTCTGTTTTAACTTGAGAAAATGAGGATTGCATCAAGGTTGCTCAAGTTTTATATAATTGGTAATTTCTTATTTTATATTTGCTAAGAAAAACATCTTCTTGTTAAGAATAGATATTGGATCATGAACCGTACAAGACTTGTTCAAAGTTCTTCTAGGGTTTGGGTATCCGTAAGTCTATTTATATTCATTTGTGATTAAAAAGTCCTTCACTTCTCTTTTCTTTGAAAGATACAGTTTCATGGCTCCTGTAACTAGAGGTACAACAAAAAGGGATGCAGTTGAAGCAGTTAACATGTATCTTTGTGAAGGAATCCTTTCCTCAAGGAAGAAGAATGAGAGATCTACAAATGATGAAAGTTCTTCCTCTAACGGCCTCTTGTCTATTTGTCATTTTGATAATAACTTTAGAGGTATGGTGAAAGATTTCATCAACGAAAGAAATGATTTAAAATCTCGAATCATTTTATCTTTAGAAAAGATAGATCACTATGAACACATGTTGTCTCTAACAAAGAATACCTTGGGTAGACTAAAAAGATAACTTAGTGAGTTAACTGATATTTCTGAAGATTTGGAGGAATTGAACGATCCCATAATCAATGTGTTTTTCAATAATGAGAAGGAATTCTCTGTAGATGCTCTGAGAAAGCTCTATGATGTCTAGGAAACTTCTTATGAGAATTTATTCTTGTGTTTTAAGAAGGATAACTAGGGTTTGGAATAGACATTATTATGAGTACACATAGCTATTGCCAACGTTTTCATCTTGCAATGTTTTTAGATTTATTTGTTTAAATTCTAAAGTTTATTTGGAAGATGATTTTTGTAGTATTAATCTTTATGGTTTTATATATTGCAAATTGTTATGGGATATGTTGTTTACGTCCGTGAACCTTGACTATCCAATAGTTGTTCAAAAGTTAACTCTATTATATGTTGATATGAAAGTATTGATAAAAGATAGAATGAACTTTTGACTACAAAAGTTAAGCCTTTTATGTCATTATGCAAACATTGATGGAAGAAAGGATGAACTTTTGTTTTCAAAGATTAAGTCTATTATATGTCATTGTGCAAATAGTGATGAAAAATAGAATGAATCTTTGTTTATTCCGTAGTATTGGTCTTTCTCTGATCCACATCTTTGTGTATGTACTGTGTTGCTCCGTAAGTTCTTTTATGTTGAGCATGGCTAATTGAATTGATCATTTTCCTTGTGGTTAATTCAATTGAGGTTTTTTGATACAAATTCATGTTTCATGTGATTTGTTAATTTCCAAATAAATCCTTCTTTTCTTGTAAAAGTAAGGTCGCTCTTGTTGTTCTTTCGGGAATGACATTTTATGGGGGAGAGTTCGTAATTGAACTTGTGCTTAATTTCCAAATCTTTGTGGGGAGTACGGCTATGGAATATTGTAGGGGTTATCTTGTATCTTTATAAACTCCTTGTTGAATGCATTTAGTTTCAGCTATTTGATGGCATCTAAACAAGTTGGTATGTTGTTATCTTTTGGTCATGAAGTATCTCTATGAAAATTTCATGAGGATCCCACTAGTTTTCGTACCTTTGCCAATTTAAAAATACATATGGTTTACGGATCATTATGTAAGGGGGAGTGGTTTTCATATTGAGATGAAGTATTGACTGGGGGGGGGGGGGGGATACATATCACCATAGTATTGATGTCAAAGTTGTGATACAATTGGACTTTGATGCTGTATAATAATACTATGACACTGTATAACAATGATTGAGAGCAATTGTTTTCTCATTGTTATAGCTACGGATCTTCAACAACTATGATGCTGAGTTGAACACATTTAGAATCATTGGAGTACTTGGAAGTGACAAAGATTTCGAGTAATGTTGAAGAACCAAGGAGATCAAGCATTTGGATGAGAAGCTATAAAGTTTATTTATTTTGTAATCCATATGTATTGATAGTTTTGTCACTAAAATTGACAAAGGGGGAGATTGTTAGAGCAGTGCTAGGTCAAACTCGCAAGCGTTGCTATCTCAAGCTTGTTTGTCAATGTTAGTGATCAAAACTACAAGTCTTGATTTCTAGTCTACTTATAGTAATGTCTCGGACTAGGATAGATTGTGTAGTTGAGCATTAGACTTCACGACGTTCATCATTTGAAGACGAAGAACTACTAAGGAGAGCTTGTGGAACTTCATCAACAAAAGGTATGTGGAGACTGAAACTCATCTATCACTTGGAAAGTCTATTTGTACTCTATCTCCTATATTGAGATAAAAGTCATATTACTATAGTTTTTGATTATGCACATTTGAGATTTCGAGCTGAGTTTAACTCGTTTACATATTTCTCGAAATATGTGTTGGTAAGCTTTCGCTTCAACCAAGTTCATCTTATATTCTTGACGAAAGTCAAAAGATGATCATGTGAAAATCGCCGAGTAAAATCTTACATGGTTTGTGTGATACAATCATTTGGTGTAGACTTGGAATGTTTCGTTATGATTATTTCAATAACTTGAAAATTGCTTTGATGCTAATAGTGTGTAAAAATGGCTTTTGTCATCCTTTAAGAATTTTTCAATGATTGAAATAAAGTTTAGAGCACTTAACCAACATTGGATTATAAACATGTTGTGCACTCTTGCATATATGTGATCCATGTCCGGGAACCATAGTATGCATACCCGTATACGTACCTGTTGGTTTGAGAAGTCCGGGAACCTAAGTACGCGTACCCGTACGCATACTGCCGTAAGGTTCATGTCCAGAAAATTATGTTGGGTTTGGAGGTATGCGTACCCATTCGCGTACTGGCGAAAACCAAACTTGGTATGGCTACTTCAAGTATGCGTACCCATTTTCATACTTGAATGGTTAAAGTTCTAAAATAGGTTATGACATGAACAAATACATTTATATAATAAGGCATGCATTCTTTGCGAACCGTGGCTATAATGTTCATGAATTGATTCAAGTGAATCAAACCGATTTTGCTTCAATTGTGTTCTTGTATACTTCTAAGAGAATATATAGTTTCATTTGAGTCATTTGAACTAGTTAAGGTTAAGATGAATAAGGTTTATATGAGAGTGTTCATATAGATTACCTCGGTTAACTACTGTTGAGCCAACATGGTGTACACGTTTAGGTACGGTTACATAAACCTAAATGAGGGTACATTTCATTTGTGTATAACAAGCTAAGTTCGATCTAACGGTTGAAAGATATTAACTTGTATCTAATCAGGTTTCCATCTAACGGTGAATATTGAATGCTTTGTTACCAAGGTGACTTAGATTGCAAACCCTGATTTGAAAACTATATTAAGGAGAACTCTAGCAACTAGGAAACCTAATCCCCACACCTCCTGTGTGATACTAGTTGCGCCTTGAGTCGATTCTCCTTTAACATTAGATTTTTCACGAAACCCTGTAGATTAACGACTTAAAGACTTCATTGGGATTGTGAATCTAGACACAACTATTTTCTCTGTAGTTGCGTGTTCTGATCTTACTTTTTATATCGTGATTGAGTATTATCTTTGCTAAGATTTGCTTGAGATTTATCTCCGATAGGTAAGATTAAAAGTAGTCACAAACATCTTCGTCTCATCGTTTGTGATTCCACAATATCTTGTTTCGCTACCATACGATTAAGATTATTGTGAGGTGATTGATAATACTAGGCTGTTCTTTGGTAATATAAGTACGGTTTATCAATTGGTTCCTGTGCACCTTGATTTATCAAAAGACGGGACAAAACTCGTAGGTATTTTTGTGGGAGACAGATTTATCTATTCCAATAGATTATTCTATAGGAGACAGATTTGTTTATCAAGTCTTCGACTTTGGGTCGTAACAACTCTTAATTATGGGTGAGATCAGCTAAGGGAATCAAGTGCGCAGTATCCTGCTGGAATCAGAGGCGTAAGGAGCACAACTGTACCTTGAATGAGTGTGAGATTGATTAAGGTTCAACTAAATTCCTGTCCGAAGTTCATTGGTAGTTGGATAGTGTCTGTAGCGGCTTAATACAGTGTGGTGTTCAAAACTGGACTAGGTCCCGGGGTTTTCTGCATTTGCGGTTTCCTCGTTAACAAAATTTCTGGTGTCTGTGTTATTTCTTTTCCGCATTATATTTTGTTATATAATTGAAATATCACAGGTTGTGCGTTATATCGATCAATTGGTAAATCCAACCTTTGGTTGTTGATTGAAATTGATTGATCCTTGAACATTGGTCTTTGGTACCGTTCAAGTTATTTCTCTTATATTCAATCGGGCTTGCAAATTTCTATTTGATGATTGCAGAATGAATTGATAAATAGAGATATAAACTCTTTGATATACTTTTCTATAGATTGAGTCTGACTGTTTAGTATATTCTCTTGATAGTATATTGGAGTTTGTATATTCAGATTACCAAACGAAATATTGGGTGTGGTTGTTGTACCCCCGCTTTTTCATTATGGACCAGCAGAAAACCTGAATTGGGTAATTTGCGACCATGGGGTTCAGCTGCTTATGTACACAACAGTTCTCATCGGTATGGGAAGCTGGGCCCTCGAGCGAAAAAGTGTATCTTTTCAGATATTCAGATCACTCAAAAGGCCATGTGTTCATCGGTGAGTAGCCTGATGGAAGTGTAACTGAGATTGAGTTGTGTTATGCATATTTCCTAGAAAAGGATTTTCTTAGAAGGAACTAGTTAGGGGGAGATCTTAGCCTCTTTGAGGTGGAAGAGTCAATGGAAGACGAACCAATTCGTCTAGCTGAGAATAACGAAGAAATTCCTCGTTCTCTTAGGGAAAGTGGGAGTGTTCCACCAGATAATGGATTGGCTCCATCAAATCAGGATCCCCAATCTCGGAGAAGTGAAAGTGGAAAAGTACTTCCTCGTGGTTTTCAGATTGAGGAGGAAAGTTTTATGGTTTTTTCACATGAGGAAGCAGAGCCTAAGAATTTCAAAGAGGCTATGTCATCTCCTAAAAGGGAAAAATGGATTATTGCATATAAAGAATAGATGGAATTAATGAGGATTAATGGTGTGTGGAAATACGTTGACCTCCCAGAAGGGCACAAGGCTATTGGAAACAAATGGGTTTTCAAAGTCAAGCGCAATGCGGATGGTTTAGATGAAAGACACAGGGCTCGCCTTGTGGCGAGAGGCTACACCCAACAAGAGGGTGTTGACTAAGAGGAAACTTTCTCCCTATGGTGATAATTGCCTCAATACGCCTTATGCTAGCTATTGTCGCACATATGGATTTGGAAATTCATCAAATGGATGTTAAGACTGCATTTCTCAATGGAGAACTAGATGAGGAAATTTACATGGAGCAACTAGAGGGCTTCGTGATTAAAGGTCAAGAGCGCAAAGTTTACAAGATCGAAAAATCTATTTATGGCCTAAAACAATCATCTAGACAATGGTATTTAAAATTTGATCGAGCCATTGTTTCCAATAGGTTTACGATGATAGAGGAAGACCATTGTGTGTACGTTAAATGGTCCGATAAAGGTTTCCTTATCCTATCCTTATATGTTGATGATATACTTATAGATGGAAGTAACATGGAAATTGTAGTCGCCACAAAAGAGTGGTTGTCCTCAACTTTTTAGATGAAGGACATGGGAGAAGCAAGTTATGTGCTCGGGATTAAGATCCTTAGAGATCGTTTAAAGAGAATTTTGGGTATGCCACAAGAGAAATACATTAAAAGGGTTCTTGAGCGATTTCATATGAAAGATTGCAAGCCCATAGACACTCTAGTTGCTAAAGGTCAGAACTTAAGTCTTGAGATGTGCCCTAATACCCCTGAAGAGAAAGAAAGGATGTCGCGGGTACCCTATTCTAACGTAATTGGGAGCCTGATGTATGCTATAATGTGTACTCGGCCTGATATATGCTATGCTATTGGATTAGTTAGTCAGTACCAGTCGAATCCTGGTTTTGAGCACTGGAAAGCAGTCAAGAGGATATTAAGGTATCTCAAAGGAACGAGCGACCTTATGCTATGCTACAAGGGTTCAGATCTACGTCTCAATGGTTATTGTGATGCTAACTGGAATGGCGAAATAGGAGAGCAAAAATGCACATCAGGTTATGCTTTCTTGCTAAATGGTGGGGCCATCACATGGAGTAGTAAGAAACAGTCAATTGTCGCTATATCTTCAATGGAATCTGAGTTTGTAGCTTGTCAAGCTGCAGTACAAGAATCTAATTGGTTAAGGAGGTTCTTTGCGAGTTTTGAATTTTTCACTCACGCTACTGATGCGGTGAAAATTCACACTGATAGCACATCAATGATTGCTTATGAAAAAGACCCAAAGTACCATGGAAAGACTAAGCACATTGATAGGAGGTGTTGCTTTATTAGAGCTGTTCTTGCGAAGAAATAAATATTTTTGGAGTACATGCCTACACAATTGATGATAGTTGATCCCCTTACTAAACCTATACCAAGAGATGCTTTCTTGTCTCATGTTAGAGCGTTAGGTTTACGTAGGTGGTAATGGATGTCTCTATATTTATTTTTTTACTTTTTAAGACGTTGGTAGAGCATAACTCGGTTAAACCCACCAAGCGTTGGTATGTCAAGTTTGGTTGTCATATTTTAGTGAACCAAAACTCATTTAAAGAGTCGTTTGATTATTTACTATGGTCAACTTCGTATAGGTTAGCTAGAAAGTTCTTAGGATATGAGACATACAAGTATTACTCGAAGACTTGAAGAATGTGAAGAAGTAAAGAGCTACAACGACGACATCATCCTTCCTCTTGAGGTTAGTAATATTTTGACTTGAACTGTTTCATTCCTAACGTATCTTTCAAGTCGTGCTATATTGAAAACATAACTGCGAAGCTGTGAATGATTATACTCTAGTTAGACGTAGTATTAAGGAATTATAATACGAAGTATAACGCCTATCTTTTGAACTTCGTATATAAGACATCGACATAATCGTATGAATGCTATTGTGATTTTGTATGGGTATGGGTGAAGATTTCGTCCTAGGAAACAATGTTTTACATTCGTTTAAAGGAAGTACAATTCATAAACTTGTTTTGTTAATCGAAAGGGAAATCGCTAGGCTTATTGGTATTGTTATTCATTGCAAATCTTTGGATTACCATTATGTGTGTTTAGTATAACCGCTCATAACTTGTTTATGTATCTTTGTAAAACTATTCACAATGCCTGACTTATGTATCGGTATGACTTATATTAGTGAAACCAATCTTAAGTAATCACCTGAGATGGTATGATCGATATTTGTAATTGGTGTGACCATTCCTAGTCATTGGGTAACCGATCCTAGAACTTGGTTGGACTAATCACAAGATGTGTAATCGATCCTTGTAGTAGGTTAACAAGTTTTAGTAATTGGTGTAACCGATCCTATAACTTGTGCAACCGACCATAAGTAAGTACCATAAATAGTGGTAACCGATCCTGGTACTTAATTAGCCATTTTATGGAGACTAGTGTGACCGATCCTAGTAGCCACTTGGAGGTAGAACCGAACTTGTGTTTGGTAGAACCGTTAAACCCATGAATTGTGATTTAATATTTTTGATCAATCACATAGTTCTTGGAAATCAGATGAACGAATTCTAAACTCGTTTGGAAGTGTGGCAAATCGGTTCCAAGATTGTAAATATGAAAAAGGATTTACAAAGTAAAGATATCGACATACTTTGAACACGTGCAGTAATTCTTATCTATTATTGTTCAAAGATATTCCTTAATAACTAAAGGAGAATCCCGGATCGAAATAAATTGAGAATCTTTTAATTAAGGTTTTTAGTTTTATATGCTTTTAATTTCCAGCAATTAAATGCATATCTTTAGAAAATAAAAATTGGTAATGCGCATTTACTAATTGGAGATTTTCTACTGAGATTTCGGTCAATATTATGACAGAGCATTTCCAAGAATTATGAAAAGCGATTTTGGCTTTATTGCATATATTTGAGAATATTCGGTTTTGGAAATTCCTTGGTGTCCAAACTTCCTTGGTCTATAAATATTGAAGTTTGCATTTCGAGCAAACTAATCCTCAGAGCCAGCAAAACTACCTAGTTGTGTTGTTACTGGTGGAGCCGTCTATTCGGAGAGGAAAGTACCCTAATTGTGCAAAATCTCTTACGACCGCACGTTTTAAAGACTTCTTTGGGATTGAGAAGCTCTACGAGTACCATTGGTGGGAAACTAGATAATTGCAGTTTATCATTAGTTTTCGATTGATTTGAATGACTAACGTTTGTTGAACTTTGATTGCACCTAGTTTGTTTATGCTTGAGATCTAGAGACGTCTTGTGATAATCCATCGTTAACAAACTCCGTTCTGTGTGTGATTGATCACAAGAGATTCAATTTGTTTGTGTGCAGGTGTTTATTGAAGATCTAAGAAGATTTGAAGACAAAGAACATTTCTTATTTGTGTTCATAATCTTTGGTGTGCACAAAACTTGATCGGCTGGGGATCCAACTATAATCGGTTTATTTTTTGATAGATTGGATTGATTAGTTGAGTAGATTGGCATCAATGCATTTCTTTGTGATTCATAGTATTGATTGCATAGTCTAAATAATTACTTTGGTAGTTGTTGGATAGATTAATCTAAGAACCCGACAAAGGAGTTTATTGGGATAAACGTAAGAACCTTTTGTCAAACTCATATCACGTTGTTTGAAAAGAGTTGTTACCGAACAGATTTGTTGTTCCTTTACTGTTTGGAATATGAACGAAAGGAATTTTTCCAAGTGCGTGACTTATTGCAAGTTGGAGGCGCAGGGATACTGAAGGAACTAGGTGAACTATAGGTTTAGTTGCTTGGTCTCAACTATACGAAGTTGGTTTAGATTTTGTATAGCGGCTTAATTCTTAGAGTATTAAATTCTGGACAAGGTCCCTGGGTTTTTCTGCATTTGCGGTTTCCTCGTTAATAAAATATTGCTGTGTCTTTTACTTTTCTATTTCCGCAATTATAATTGTTTTTATTATAATTAGAAGTAAAATACACAAACGTTAATTCCTAATTACTTGATAGCAATCCTATAGTGTTTGGTTAAGTCCGAACCTATTATCAAGTAATCATACTTCGTTGTTGTATTGTCTCAATCTTGTATCCATAGTCAATCACGCAAGTTATCTTGTTGTCATATTGTCTCGATCTCGTATCCATAGACGATCACACGAAGTGTGAACCCATTTGTTGTATTGTCTCGACTCAGTCCATAGACAATCACTTTCGGAGAAAGGACTTATAGGTGAAAAAGTTTTAGATTGAAGTATATTTGGGTACCCTCATCTTTTCAATTGGTATCAGAGCAGGCAAACACAAGATCTAACAATCTGTGTTTTGTGCGATCCAACCTATAAGAAATGAACTCGAGTTCTCATGGATCGACTTCAATTAACATACCGCCAAGATTTGACGGAACAAACTATCTATGGTGGAAATCTGTTATGAGATCTTTTCTTCAATCACGAGACTTTAATGCATGGCTATTAGTCGTTGATGGTTATAATCGCCCGAAAGTAGAAAATTCGGAAACTGAGTTTAAACGCTTAGTGGATTTTTCAAACGAAGAAAAGGCTTTTGCTAAGCAGAATTCAGATGGTTTGAATGCTATTATACATGCTGTAAGTCGCGATCTACAACATCATGTATCAACATGTCAAACTTCGAAAGAAGCTTGGGATAATCTTCAGATCGTATTTGAAGGGAATACATCAGATAAAGAAGCTAGACTTCAAACTCTTATGTCCGATTGGGAAAACCTTTGAATGGATGACAACGACACTTTTGAAGAGTTTCATATTAAACTCTCTGAGATAATTAATGCTTCTTTCTCTCTTGGAAAGGCTATTTCTGAAAAGGATATTGTATGCAAAATTCTCAGATCGTTGCCATCTATATACGAATCTAAGAAGCATGCAATCATAGAAACAAATGATCTTTCGACACTCTCACGAAGCACACTCGTTGAAAAGTTAAAGATCAATGATCATGAATCACAGTCTATTCAAACTAAAGGAATTGCTTTTAAAGCTAAAAAAATTCCGAAAGCTCCAATGGAGAAAAATAGACAGATGGATGATTCAGATGAACAGATTGCAGAAAATTCTGATGATGAAATTGAACAATCATTATCATGTATTACTAGACAGTTTCACGATCTCTTAAAGAAAAGAGATTCATAAAGGATACTCATCGATTTTCTCGTCCACATGATCGTGTTCCTGTCAAAAAGGATCCGGAAGAAGATGATGAATATCAGCCTCAGTGATTTAAGTGTAAAGGGTTTGGTCATATATCTAAGAATGTCCCAATCTTAAGAAATACACTGGAAGCAAGGCTCTGTATGTAACTCTAGATGAGTCCTCTGATTCATATGATTCTGAAGAAGAGGAAACAGTTAATATTGCATTAGTTGTCAATCTTATTCCTTCCTCCTCCATTAGTGATTTAACCATTTTAAGAATGGACATGTCTTCCGATGTTACTAAATCATCTAATGGTAAAGGGAAAAATAAGACAAGATGCAAAAACTGTCTCAAAAACAGAATTGCTAAAAGTTGCATATGCAACCCCAGTCAAACTCAAGATACTTCGTTAGTTCGAGGTAACAAAAAGAGACTTTCTCATACGATAATAGATCAAGGACACTCTGGTTGTTCAAAATTCCATAATGAGATAAAAATATCATACTAATACCACCTGATCGGTATTAGAATTCTTTCCTCACTACGTGTGCCAAGTATTGTGAGGAAGAAGAAAGATCAAGGCACTTATGTGTAGATTATGGGAATAAAATCTAGTAATTGAAAATATTTGAGATATTCGTATTTATAGGAATATTATATTTTCGGAAGTATGAAAATTATAAAAAGATCCTTCTCTTTCTTTGGTCATTCCTTGTCCGAACTATGAGTCTGGATCCAATATCTTCTCTTGATAAGATGCTAGATCAGAAAGATCACTTTAAGAATAAGTCTGCATCTTCTCTTGATATAGAGAAATCAAATAGCAAAATCAAAAAGAGAGATTGGCTTAGCAAGAAGGAAAGAGAGAATATGCTGAAGAAAGATTAGTGTATTGAAGCATTAACACACTTCTGTGTTCAATCAAAGACAGAATTACATGTTTTTGCAGAATCCTTCACGAAAATTTCTCAACTGCAAGAAATTCTGGTCAAACAACAAGGTTATCTACTTGAAGAATTTCACAAGCTGAAGACTGAAAGTAATAATCTACCTTCCTCTAGCATTGAGATGAAGGATTAATTCAGAAAAATAGACATCAGTTTTTTATTTCTTTCAATAATTTTATAAGGTCTATTTTGAATAAAACTATCTATTATTTATGAATAAAATTATTATTTTATAATTTTTCTTGTGATAGTTTTTCGATTACATAGCATGTGCTTGAATGCTTTATTTATTTCTATGTGTTTATGGGATATTTGATTTCGGTTTTCATAACCTTAATATTCGATCTCATATGGTGTGAACCCTTATGGTTTGGGTGACTTTTTGATTTAGAGGGATTGAGTTCTAGCCCATGATGGTAGGCTTTATCAAAGGATCATAAGGGTTCCGATTGAAACTCATGTGTGAAAAAGTCACAATATGTCGAATCGTTTTTGGTTTAGCATAAAAGCATATGTGTTTCGGGTTTTCAACTTTTGCATCGCATTAGTTAAAACCGATTTTCAGCTTCTCTCTGGTAAAGGTTGGTTTTTGTTGTTGTTATTTTGTCTTGCAAGAGGATGACAACACAGTGATATTCCTCCCTGAAAAGATGCAAAGAAAATGAGAAGAGGATGCGGCACTTGAGGTAACGAATTTGTTAGTTAATCGTTTTTCCTGTTTAAGAAAAGCCTGATTTTATTGCATATATTTTGCTTTTGCTTAACAAAATTTCGGTACAATTGATGTTTATTCCATTATTTGTGTATGGATGTGTGTGTTTGTTTCAATTGTTTCCAGTTGAGAAAAACTATTGTTATCTTGCTTTATTGTTTGGTATCAATTGTTTAGGCTTAACGAAATTTCGGTGCAATTGCGGTGCTATAATGTCTATGTTTGTTTCAATTGCTTCCGGTTGAGATAAATAATTATGCAAGTTGATTTATTTGGTTTGTATGAATTGTTTATGGCTTAACAAAAATGTTTTCGGGATCAATTGTTTAGTCCAATTCGATTCCAGATAAGAGAAACTAAGTTAATTCTGATCTTAGTTAGACTTATCAAAGTGGAGGATTCGGCTATTCAAGTCTAATCGAATGCCTTAACAAGAAATACTAGTTAACTAACCTAGTACTTGTCTTGTTTAAAGTGAAAGGTCTAAGTTATTGTTCGAATAATTAGAACCTGATGAGAAAAATATAGCTAATTCTGATCTTTATTTTGGTCTTATCAAACAAGCGATTGTATTTGTACAATCGGTTTGGCAAAATAACTAAGGCGCTTAGTCAATTTTGATTTGCTAAACTATTAGGGAAAATTTCTTCGGGCAATTGTTTCCTTGGTAACATATCAAAACAAAATTACTTTGTAGTTTCGGTTTTGATATTGGTTATCTAAAATGGTGTGTGGAACCCTCGTGCTTAACTCTTATAGGTTTTGAAAGTCTTTTTAAGATTTATAAGATCCTTTCGGTTTGTCCTTTATTTGCTCGTACCTTTGTCATTTTGTGACAAAAAGGGGGAGAAATATATGGAGTAAACAAGTGATTTGGTATCACTAAGGAAAGGCCAATGGTGCTTAAACGTTATATCAAACGAAAGAGTAAAGCATAGACTAAGGGGGAGTAACATATCATATTGATACTTGTGGATATCTTAACTACAAAGGGAATAACAAAGATGTGCGGATTGAAAATCTACATATCTTACCTTTAGGGGGAATATTAGTCTTGTTATTATAATGTCAACATCGACATTTATGGATTGAATGTATACAGGTTATTGTGCTGTTGAAACTTGGAATCAAGCGTATGTGTAATGAATTCTTGTAATTTGTTTATCCATATGATGTAAGAGTTTTGTTACTAAAATTGACAAAGGGGGAGATTGTTAGAGCATTTCTCGGTTGAACCCACCAAGCGTTGGTATGTCAAGTTTGGTTGTCATATTTTAGTGAATCAAAACTCATTTAAAGAGTCGCTTGATTATTTACTAGAGTCAACTTTGTATAGGTTAGCTAGAAAGCTACTAGGATATGAGACTTACAAGTATTACATGAAGACTTGAAGAATGTGAAGAAGTAAAGAGCTACAACGACGACATCATCCTTCCTCTTGAGGTTAGTAATATTTGACTTGAACTGTTTCATTCCTAACGTATCTTTCAAGTCGTGCATATTGAAAACATAACTGCGAAGCTGTGAATGATTGTACTCTAGTTAGACATAGTATTAAGGAATTACAATACGAAGTATAACGTCTATCTTTTGAACTTCGTATATAAGACATCGACATAATCGTATGAATGCTATTGTGATTATGTATGGGTATGGGTGAAGATTTCGTCCTAGGAAACAATGTTTTACATTCGTTTAAAGGAATTACAATTCATAAACTTGTTTTGTGAATCGAAAGGGAAATCGCTAGGCTTATTGGTATTGTTATTCATTGCAAATCTTTAGATTACCAATATGTGTGTTTAGTATAACCGCTCATAACTTTTTTATGTATCTTGGTAAAACTATTCACAATGCCTGACTTATGTATCGGTATGACTTATATTAGTGAAACCAATCTTAAGTAATCACCTGAGATGGTATGATCGATATTTGTAATTGGTGTGACCATTCCTAGTCATTGGGTAACCGATCCTAGAACTTGGTGGGACTAATCACAAGATGTGTAATTGATCCTTGTAGTAGGTTAACAAGTTTTAGTAATTGGTGTAACCGATCCTATAACTTGTGCAACCGATCACAAGTAAGTACCATAAATAGTGGTAACCGATCCTGGTACTTAGTTAGCCATTTTATGAAAACTAGTGTGACCGATCCTAGTAGCCACTTGGAGGTAGAACCGAACTTGTGTTTGGTAGAACCGTTAAACCCATGAATTGTGATTTAATATTTTTGATCAATCACATAGTTCTTGGAAATCAGATGAACCAATTCTAAACTCGTTTGGAAGTGTGGCAAATCGGTTCCAAGATTGTAAATATGAAAAAGGATTTACAAAGTAAAGATGTCGACATACTTTGAACACGTGCAGTAATTCTTATCTATTATTGTTCAAAGATATTCCTAAATAACTAAAGGAGAATCCTAGATCGAAATTAATTGAGAATCTTTTAATTAAGGTTTTTAGTTTTATATGCTTTTAATTTCCATCAATTAAATGCATATCTTTAGAAAATAAAAATTGGTAATGTGCATTTACTAATTGGAGATTTTCTACTGAGATTTCGGTCAATATTTGGACGGAGCATTTCCAAGAATTATGAAAACTGATTTTTGCTTTATTGCATATCTTTGAGAATATTCGGTTTTGGAAATTCCTTGGTGTCCAAACTTCCTTGGTCTATAAATATTGAAGTTTGCATTTCGAGCAAACTAATCCTCAGAGCCATAAAAACTACCTAGTTGTGTTGTTACTGGTGGAGTCGTCTATTCGGAGAGGAAAGTACCCTAATTATGCGAAATCTCTTACGACCGCTCGTTTTAAAGACTTCTTTGGGATTGAGAAGCTCTACGAGTACCATTGGTGGGAAACTAGATAATTGCAGTTTATTATTAGTTTTTGATTGATTTGATTGACTAACGTTTGTTGAACTTTGATTGCACCTAGTTTATTTATGCTTGAGAATCTTCTCTTCTGATATAAGATTCACTCAAACTAGATTTAAGTGTCGACGGGGATCTTTAGACTGTTTGTAGATCTAGAGACGTCTTGTTATAATCCATCATTAATAAACTCCGTTCTGTGTGTGATTGATCACAAGAGATTCAAGTTGTTTGTGTGCGGGTGTTTATTGAAGATCTAAGAAGATTTGAAGACAAAGAACATTTCTTATTTGAGTTCATAATCTTTGGTGTGCACAAAACTTGATGGGCTGGGGATCCAACTATAATCGGTTTATCTTTTGATAGATTAGATTGATTAGTTGAGTAGATCGGCATCAATACATTTCTTTGTGATTCATAGTATTGATTGCATAGTCTAAACAATTACTTTGGTAGTTGTTGGATAGATTGATCTAAGAACCCGACAAAGGAGTTTATTGGGATAAACGGAAGAGCCTTTTGTCAAACTCATATCACGTTGTTTGAAAAGAGTTGTTACCGAACAGATTTGTTGTTCCTTTACTGTTTGGAATACGAACCAAAGGAATTTTTCCAAGTGCGTGACTTATTGCAAGTTGGAGGCGCAGGGATACTGAGGGAACTATAGGTTTAGTTGCTTGGTCTCAACTATACGAAGTTGGTTTAGATTTTGTATATCGGCTTAATTCTGAGAGTATTCAATTATGGACGAGGTCCCGGGGTTTTTCTACATTTGCGGTTTCCTCGTTAACAAAATCTTGTTGTGTCTTTTACTTTTCTATTTCCGCAATTATAATTGTTTTTATTATAATTAGAAGTAAAATACACAAACGTTAATTCCCAATTACTTGATAGCAATCCTATAGTGTTTGGTTAAGTCCGAACCTATTATCAAGTAATCATACTTCGTTGTTGTATTGTATCGATCTTGTATCCATAGTCAATCACGCAAGTTATCTTGTTATCGTATTGTCTCGATCTCGTATTCATAGACGATCACACGAAGTGTGAACCTATTTATTGTATTGTCTCGAATCGGTCCATAGACAATCAATTTCGGAGAAAGAACTTATAGGTGGAAAAGTTTTAGATTGAGGTATATTTGGGTACCCTCGTCTTTTCAGACATGATGATCGTAGTTGCATATGTTTTATGGATATTTATTAATAATCAATACAATTTGATAATGGATCATTGTTACGATTAATTATTTACTTATGGGCATGGATATACACGCTGACACTGGTGCATAGAGAATGCATTATATCAAAACTTGATTGATATGTCACCATGTATGGACTGGCTACTCACATAAGCAGTCACCTTAGGCGCTAAAGAAAGCGAGCAAAGATGAGATGATGTATCGCCTTGGCAATACAAAGATGAGATCTATATAAGAAGATCGATGATGAATGTACCTACCGTCATCATACCTTAAAGGATAGCCAAATGATAAATCTCTTTCACGACGCTTGTTGAAAGCGAGCAATTAGAAATTTCGGATTAGGCGCAAGAATTGCGACTAAGTTAAGATTTATAGAGTGTAAGAGTTTGTGACATATACTTGTGTAGACAAGTAAAACTCCACTCTAGCGCATTTTTATATTATGTGTGCTTGCGACCACTACGGAGGTGCGAAGATGGTTCCCTGCTTTTCTCACCATGTGAGTCCGTATGATAATTAGATTATACACACGTAACCTTACGACTTTTGACTTTATTATTAAGTAAAGATTCGATTATTACTACTTTAGTATGTGTCCTATGGCCATGAATGATCCGATTTAAAAGGTACATATCTGGAAAAGCAGTTGATTCTGAAACTTCATGGCAATAGGGCGAGAGGAAGGTCATCAAACTCATGAATGTTTTATATTCACAGTCGAAACCTTGAGTTGCCTTGCTGGAGTTGCAACACAAGTGTGAATGTATTTACAAGAATCTAGCATGAGGGTTAGATTAGCTCTATGAGGGATCAGGGTAGTCTAGACCAATAAGATTTTGATGGACCTAGGATACTATGAGATACAAACATATTTTTTTTTGAGGGTTGATGTCTCTATGCTGACTCATATTGAGCTGCTAGTATGGAGCTCCCAAAATGCAGGTACCTCGACGGTCGCATGGGCTATTTACTAATATGAACTTTTCTTTCTTCTGGTACAATCCACACACACTATGTGCAAGTGGGAGATGTTAGATATTCGATTTGGATTCAAATATGGTCGCCCATATGTATATGGTAAGTCCAGTAGGGTTCCATATTCCTTTAGAGTTTGGACCCTATTGTTGATGGTGGTTTTTAGTTCAGGGATAAAATTGTGAAACCCTGTATTTAATGTGCCATCATTCTGCAAAGAAATAGAGCCATTTAAAAGTAATGGGTGCCCGAGCCTATTTACTTACATATGTATTGAGCAATTCAGTATATTTATATATAAAATTTATCCAGAATGGTGCGTGCAGCAACAATCCCAAATATTCTGTAAATTCTATTAATCTCCCGCCTGCATTATTCACTAATGTGTGGCTTGCTGAGTATTTTTACTATGCTATGTTCCCCAGTTGAACTCTTAATATTGACATGACATGACGATTAATGTTCGCTCGCAGCCGAGTAGCATGAATCTCCCGAAGTGTCAGGATTAAGATCTGCATGAAAGTACTTAATAAGAAGCACGCTGTGCTGCTCCCTGAGAATAAAATTAGTAATTTTGTGCCAACACATAGAATTCATCAAATTTGATTAATTTTGTGACAGCTCGCAAAATTCAATCTTTTAATCTAATTTTACCAATTTACAAAAATTAGGTTTTTACGTCTTGCGCAATATCTCGAACCCTATTGGTCGAGACCAAACCCAGGCAAACTAGGAAATCGATCCACCATGGAACTAGTAGGAGCAAGTCCTACCAAAAACGGGAAATAGGAAGAAAAGAGGAAACTGCGACCAACTGAAGCCATGGTAGAAAGGGCTTGGTCGCGCCACTTGGCCGATCTTCCTTTGGCCAACGCTCCTTCTTCTATTTTGTTGGATGCCGGCCCCCTTTTCCAATCGACCAATCAAATCGCTCTAAATGCGCAGCCTACACTTTTGATTAAAGGTGGGAGTTAGCTGGTCGATACACTTAAATTACTTAAGAAATTAAATTTAGGCTGCTTACGCCAATCTCAAAACAATCACGACCACACGATTTGGCCGACCGATTTAACGAGCTTGGCCTCCTCCCAGCGTGAACAAACAAGCTCCATGGTGTTCACCGACGGGCCCACTAATATTCCAACCAATCAGGATTCTCCTAGCCTGCCAGCAATATCTCTGATCGCTAGCCAGAAGTAGGTTAGTCACGCTATTGAAAAAAAAGTTTAACGAGTTAAGACTGGCCGTGGAAGTCTCAAACTCATCACGGACATCCAACTTCGCCAGCCTAGTTGGATAGCTTAGATTTTGTTTTGGGTGACCTATGAAGTGTCGGCATGTTCACCGAAGACTCGCTTTCAGCCCTGGCTAATCGAATTGCTCACATCCAGCAACTAACGCCTCCAATCGTTAACTCAAAGTAGGTTGGCCACACAGCTTCAAAACCGCAAGGTCGACCAACGGCAATATATAACTGCCGCAAAGCAATCTCGGCCGTCCAACTTCGCTAGCCGAATCGACCGGCCAAGATCTGATTTCAAGCAACTGTCAAGGCGCGGTCATGTTCACGAGCGGCTCACGTTAATAATATTCTTTGTCTTCTTGTAACCTGGTTGATTCGGAGATACAAGTTCATTAATATTTTTGAACATATTGCACAAAGAGTAAAACTGCCGAGAATCGGGAGAAAACTGAGTTAACTCAGTTTTAAATTCTTTCTTTTCTTTTCTTGATTTCTATGATTATCTACAGTTTATGATCTATAATCATCACCTTCTATGCATTGTTTTACCCCTAATCTTATCTGCTAGATGTTTTTTGTGTTTTATCTTCTCCTAACATATGAACTTAGATTTCATTAAAAATTAGACAGGTTTTTTTGTTCATTTGATTACACAATCTCAACTACTTCTTTATCTTTTAGTCAATCTTATGATGGTTCTCTGATTTTTGCAAGTTTCCATTGATCATCAAAAATGGTATCCATCCAGTTTTGGATCTTTGTTATTAGCTTGTGTTTCCTCTATGGTAGTATTGTCAACTTCAGCAGTTTTGTTCAAGACAATTTTGTCGAGTTATGCAATTTTGCAGCCCTGCAATGCGAGTATGTATTTTTTGTTTCAGTATAATCATTGTCATCTCCCTAACATTTTAGTATTGTTGAGGAAAATCTAGTGAGTCCACCGATTCAAGGTCTTCCGAAACCTCAGGAAATTCAAAATCAAATTTCTCCCCCCATTATCTTCCGTGATTCCAGGGGACGTTACTATAATTATGGAGTCATACAGTAGAACCCTAACAGGAATAATATCTTTCCTTATCCAATTATTCTCTGGCGTTCTTTAGGGAAACAAATTTATTTTTCTTAGTATTTTTCGGAGTATCTTTATACTAGTTTAAAACCTATAATTTTGAGGAAAAGTTTTAGGAAACAATATATTTTACTTCTAAGGATAGATGCCCCTTTTACCAGTATAAATCCTTACATCCAGAATTATCCTCTCATTGAGAAAAAGAAAAACCCTAAAAAAACCGTTTGTGTTTATTCAAGAATGGAGGCAACCAACACCAATAACAAGATTACTGATATCACTGAGAAGATGAGATCAACAAAAATAAGAAAAACTCTTGGTAATTCATCAATAGGGGCTATTGGGTCTTCAAAGAATTTGACTGAAGCTGCTGAGGAATGGTCTAATAGTTTGATTGGAAAACTTGTGACTGATGAAGATGATATCGATACTGGCGATGTCAAAGAGGAGCTTAGCACTTTATGAAAAGGGTACAAAAAGAAGGAGATTAAAGTTGTGGGAGACAATCTGTACATTTTCAAATTCCATACTCAAAAGGATATGAAGGATGTGCTTAAAAAATCTCCTTGGAATGTACTCAAATGTTTTCTGGCTTTAAAAGAGTATACAACTGCGATCCCATACAAGGATTGGGTGTTTCCTACACAAGAATGGTCTGTCCAATTTAAAGGACTTCTGCTAGAACATCATCATGTAGCTATTGTATATGAGGCCATTGCTGATTTGGGTAAGAAAATCTCTACTAATCCCCCAAAGTGCAGGCCTAGATATGGTAGCTTGATCACTGCTCGAATTGAAGTTGATCTTAACAAGCCAATGAAAAGAGGCGAGTGGTAGAACACAAACTCTGGAGAACCAGTTTGGATCAAGTATCATTGGGTCATACACCCTCATAGTATCTGTAATAAATGTTGGACCAATGGCCATAATGATGAATCTTATGAGGAGGTAGCGGAATTTTTAAAAGAAAGGGCAATGACACAAGAAGAATATGAGCAGCATTCTAAGGAGAAAAATTTGGAGATAGAGGGTGTTGCAGGAGGAGATGAAGAATTTGTGTTTCTTAATGAAGATAACACTGAGTTGTGAAAATGCGGGGGTCTAACAACCACACCCAACAATTCGTTTGGCAATCTGAAAGGACTTACTCCAATACACTTTCTAGAGAATCAACTAGACAGCCAGACTCAATCTAGAGTAAAGTATATCAAAGAGTGTAAATATCTCTAACTCTTAATTCATTCCGCAATCAGTAGATAGAAATCTGCGAGCCCGATTGAATATAAGAGGAATTACTTGAACGGTACCAAAGACCAATGTTCAAGTGTCAATCAATGTAAATCAACAACCAAAGGTTTGATATTCTAATTGATTGATCTTAACGCACAACCTGTGATATTTCAATTATATAACAAAATATAATGCGAAAAAGAAATAACACAGACACCAGAATTTTGTTAACGAGGAAACCGCAAATGCAGAAACCCCCCGGGACCTAGTCCAGATTAAACACCACACTGTATTAAGCCGCCACAGACACTAGCCTACTACAAATTAACTTCGGACTGGACTGTAGTTGAACCCTAATCAATATTACACTGATTCAATGTACAGTTGCGCTCCTTACGTCTCTGATACAAGCAGGATACTACGCACTTGATTCCCTTAGCTGATCTCACCCACAACCAAGAGTTGCTACGACCCAAAGTCGAAGACTTGATAAACAAATCTGTATCACACGGAAAAGTCTATATGATTGAATAAATCTGTCTCCCACAAAAATACCCAAGAGTTTTTGTTCCGTCTTTTGATAAATCAAGGTGAACAGGAACCAATTGATAAACCGGACTTATATTCCCGAAGAACATCCTAGTATTATCAATCACCTCACAATAAACTTAATCGACTAGCGAAACAAGTTATTGTGGAATCACAAACGATGAGACGAAGATGTTTGTGACTACTTTTATATCTTCGATAGGCAAGATAAAAATCTCGAGTCAATTATTCCAATTGTACTCAACACGATAGAAACAGCAAGATCAGATCACGCAACTAAAAAGAAAATAGTTGGGTATGGCTTCACAATCCCAATGAAGTCTTCAAGTCGTTAACCTACAGGGTCTCGAGAAGAAACCTAAGGTTAAAGGAGAATCGACTCTAGTTATACAACTAGTAACACATAGGAGGTGTGGGGATTAGGTTTCCAAGTTGCTAGATTTCTCCTTTATATAGTTTTCAAATCAAGGTTTGCAATCCAAGTTACCTTGGTAACAAAGCATTCAATATCACCATTAGATGAAAAACCTGAATCAACCAAGCTAATATCTTTCAACCGTTAGATCGAAATTAGCTTGTTAAACACAAATGAAATGTACCCTTATTTAAGTTTATGTAGCCGTACCTAAACGTGTACACCATGGTTGTTCATAAATAGTTAACCGAGGTTAGACATATGATTACTCTCATATCAACCTTATTCATCTTAACCATAACTAGTTCAAATGACTCAAATGAAACTAGTTAAAGAGTTGTTCAATTGCTATATTCTCATGAATTTTACAAGAACACAATTGAAGCAAAATCGGTTTGATTCACTTGAATCAATCATGAACATTATAGCCACAGTTTTCAAAGATTGCATTCCTTAAGATTTAAATTTTTTAAGTTCATGAACAAACCGATTTGATAAAAATAACCAGCTTAAGTATGCGTACGGGTATGCGTACTTAAGCAACCGGATTTTGAGTTTGTTAAGTTTCCAAACTCAGCAGAAATTCTCGGTTCGAAAACTTCCGTCAGTATGCGTACGGGTACACATACTTAAGGTGACTAGTTTAGGAGTTTGTAATTCCCAAACCCAGCAGATATTTTCGGTTCGAAAACTTCCGCCAGTATGCGTACGGGTATGCATACTTATCTTGTCTCCTTCACCAATCTCGTCTTCAAATGATGAACGCCGAGAAATCTAAGCTCAGCTACACTATCTATGTCCTAGTTTTAGACATCTATAAATAGGCTAGAAATCAAGACTTATAGTTTTGATCACTAACATTGACAAACATTCTTGAGATAGCAACGCATGCGAGTTCGAACGAGCAATGCTCTAATAATCTCCCCTTTTGTCAATTTTAGTGACAAAACTATCAATACATATGGATTACAAAATAGATAAAAATTGTGGATTCTCATCCACATGCTTGATCTCCTTGGCATCTTCAACATGACTCGAAATCTTCGTCACTTCCAAGTACTCCAATGATTCCAAAGGTTGTAAGTTTAGCACCATCGTTAGTTGAATATCCGTGGCTATAACAATGAAAAAAAAAATGCTCTCAATCATTGTTATACAATGTCATAGTATTATTACACAGCATCAAAGTTCAATTGTATCACAACTTCTACAATAAAACTATGGTGATATGTATCACTCCCCCTTAGTCAATACTTCATCTCAACATGAAAACCACTCCCCCTTACATAATGATCCGTAAACCATATGTATTAATTCTCCCCCTTTTTGTCATTTTTTTTGGCAAAGGTACGAAAATTAGCGGGATCCTAATGAAATTTCCACGAAGATACTTCATGACCAAAGGTGTATTAACATACCAACAAATTTAGATGCAATCATATATCCGAAGCTAAATGCACTCATCAATGAGTTTATAAAGATACAAAATAACTCCTATAATATTCCACAGTCGCACTCCCCACAAAGATATGGAAATTAAGCATAAGTTCAGAAGAACTCTCCCCCATAAAATGTCATTCCAGAAAGAACAACAAAGGCGACCTTACTTTTACAAGAAAAAAAGAATTTCTTTGGACAAACCAAATCACATGAAAACATGAATTTGTATCCAAAGTATTCAATTGAATTAACCATAAGAGAACCCATGATTAATTCAATCGGAATGCACAACTAAATTAATCACAAGAAAACCCATAATTAATTTAGTCGGTTTACACAACTAAACTAACCACAACATGATCAATTCAATTTGTCATGCTCGTCATAAGCGAACTTACGGAGCAACAACTAAATTGACCACACGAGTATGATCAATTCAGTTAGTCATGCTGAAACACAAGAAAACTTATGGAGAAACACAGTATATGCACAAAAAATGTGGATCGGAGATTGACCAATACTGCGGAATATACAAGGATTCATTCTATTTTCCATCACTATTTGCACAATGACATATAATAGACTTAATCCTTGTAAACAAAAGCTTTATCCTTTCTTCCATCAAAATAATGACATAAAAGGATTTAACTTTTGTAATGTCAAAAGTTAATTCTATCTTCTATCAATACATTCATATCGACATAATAGAAATAACTTTTGAACAAGTATGGGACAGTCAAGGTTCACGGATGTAAACAACATATCCCATAACAAATTTGCAATATACCAAATCATAAAGATTAAAATTGCAAAAATCATCTTCCAAAATACTTGGAATTTAAACAAATAAATCTAAAAACATGAAGATGAAAATTGTTGGACATAGCTATGTGTACTCACAATAATGGTTATTCCAAACCCTAGTTATTCTTCTTAAAAAAGCATGAAAAATAAGATTTACTAGACATTAATCAAAAAAACAACTTTAAAAACAAGGAGCAGTCACAAGCGACATTAGAGTTCCGGTACGGAAGCTTCACTGGTTCCAAGACCTTCAAGCTTGTGATAGATAGAGTTGACAGAAGCTTTAGACACGGTATTGAGACGATCCTTAATTCGTGTCTTCATTAGAGCAAGGTCGGTGTTGACCTTTATCAAATCAGTTCTTAACCCATCTAGCTCTTTTAGAGTGTTAACAAGCAACAGCTTTGCATCATTAAACTTATCAATAAAGTTTTGAACAACTTCATTAGAAATCTCTTCATCATCCTCAAAATCTGACACATCATTAGGAGATTGAGAAGACGTGTCATTGATTTCCTCATGAGTTCTTTTTTCGTTCTCCTCGAGTGACAGACCAAATCCCTTATCAAGAAAACCTCTTGGAAAATAACAAGTTCCTGAAGGTGATGTCATTCTTGACAAAAAGTAGCCTGAAGTATGCGTACTTCTCAAAATATGGGTTTGGTATTTAAACGTTTTCACAGGAACCCTGAAGATAGGGTTTCCAAAGACGGTTTGTTATAAGCCACGAGGATACCCGCACGAACACGAGATTGACCCTTAAAAAGCAACTCGAAAAGAGAAGTACTCAAAAACAATACAAAGATGATGTATGCCTATGTGAGAAAACTCACAAATTGTTGCTCAATAAAACATTGTATTCTTACAGAAGAGCAATTTATAGAGCAAGAGTGGCACTTTTGAATTAAAAAAAAAAAAAAAAAAAGTTTTGCCAAAGAAAAAAAATACTTATGCAAACATGTTTGTGACAGATAATCCGGCTAGAAACTATAAGAAAATAGCCGGAGAATCAGAAAACACTTTTCCATCAAGTATACCTGACTATATCTCACTCAACCAGGGTTTTTTGTGAGTGAGAATTCAACCTTGTGATTAATTAGCACAAGTATGAGCCTTGAGCTCATTAAATGAACGTTTCTTATGGTTAAGCCTCTTTTTCATGATCTTTGGAGGAAAACCATTATGATGTGAAAAGTTATCATAAAACCTACTATCATCAAAATATGACGCATAGTGATGATTCTTACCTGAAGAATTTTGCCTGGAGGGAATATTTATATCCTTCAATTATCCTTTTTAGGTTGATTTCCATTTTTCCATTGTTTCCTTCTTCTGGTACCTTTTTCACATCATGAACAACATAATCTCCCTTCTTGATAGAAGAATATCCATAAGTCCTTCTTCGTCGAAATGGCTTAGGAAGACTGTTATGTGTTTGAACATTTGAGGAACACATTGAACTGACTTTCCTGGTGGGGTACACAGGGTGAGTACTAAAACCAATTGGTTTAGACATACGAATGTCAGTTACACCTTTGAAAATTAAATCTAAGGTGTGTTGAAGACGAATGATAGAATTTTCATTCAATCTTGAATTCCTCTTATGTTCACCAATCCCTTTCGAATCACAAAAGAGACACACTTTCTGATCACCTGAGTGATTAGACAGAACAGTCCTAACACAATTGGGAGAATTCTTCCTTCCGTGTGATGTGGATATTCCTTGATTAGAGGAAGATACAGGCACATCTTTTTCAAAAGCAGGGGTTTTTGGTTTTGCTTCTGAACCAGAGGTTTTTCCAGTTAAATCAGAAGCAGTTGGTATGGCGGACTCTTTTGAACACTCTTGAAATAAGAGTTTACTTAAGAGGTGTTCAATTTTCAAAGCATCCTTTTTGAGATTTTCCTCTTGAAGAATCTTTAAACGAGAGTAACGCTCACTTATCATACCAACTAGGACATTGACTTTGTGTTTCAACCGGTTGACATTATCATCCTGGATTCTAACAAGCTTTAGAATCACCTCACTCTCTTTGGCTGCATTCCTTTCAACTTAAGAGTCAGACTCGTCGGTAAGGTAGTCAGGAAAACACTTGTCAATGTATGTCTGTTTACTTTGAACACAAGGTTCTTCTATATTCGAGATTGACAAATCTTTCTCTTTAATAGACTTTAAGGATACATAACTTTTATTTCTGGCGATGCGTTTATCAAAGACAATATCGTCCATCCTCAGATCGCTACAAAAACAGACTTATGAGGTCTTTAACGTGTTTGCCTGCTCTGATACCAATTGAAAATGCGGGGGTCTAACAACCACACCAAACAATTCGTTTGGCAATCTAAGAGGACTTAATCCAATACACTTTCTAGAGAATCAACTAGACAGTCAGACTCAATCTAGAGTAAAGTATATCAAAGAGTGTAAATATCTCTAACTCTTAATTCAATCCGCAATCAGCAAATAGAAATCTGCGAGCCCGATTGAATATAAGAGGAATTACTTGAACGGCACCAAAGACCAATGTTCAAGTGTCAATCAATGTAAATCAACAACCAAAGGTTGGATATTCTAATTGATTGATCTTAACGCACAACCTGTGATATTTCAATTATATAACAAAATATAATGCGGAAAAGAAATAACACAGACACCAGAATTTGTTAACAAGGAAACCGCAAATGCAGAAAAACCTTGGGACCTAGTCCAGATTGAACACCATACTGTATTAAGCCGCTACAGACACTAGCCTACTACAAATTAACTTCGGACTGGACTGTAGTTGAACCCTAATCAATCTCACACTGATTCAATATACAATTGCGCTCCTTACGTCTCTGATCCCAGCAGGATACTACGCGCTTGATTCCCTTAGTTGATCTCACCCATAACCAAGAGTTGCTACGACCCAAAGTCGAAGACTTGATAAAAAATCTGTATCACATAGAAAAGTCTATATGATTGAATAAATATGTCTCCCACAGAAATACCCAAGAGTTTTTGCTCCGTCTTTTGATAAATCAAGGTGAATAGGAACCAATTGATAAACCGGACTTATATTTCCGAAGAATAGCCTAGTATTATCAATCACCTCACAATAAACTTAATCGACTAGCGAAACAAGTTATTGTGGAATCACAAACGATGAGACGAAGATGTTTGTTACTACTTTTATCTTGCCTATCGGAGATATAAAATATCGAGTCAATTATTCCAATTGTACTCGACACGATAGAAACAACAAGATCAGATCACGCAACTACAAAGAGAATAGTTGGGTATGGCTTCACAATCCCAATGAAATCTTCAAGTCGTTAACCTACAGGGTCTTGAGAAGAAACCTAAGGTTAAAGGAGAATCGACTCTAGTTATGCAACTAGTAACACACAGGAGGTGTGGGGATTAGGTTTCCCAGTTGCTAGAGTTCTCCTTTATATAGTTTTCAAATCAGGGTTTGCAATCCAAGTTACCTTGGTAACAAAGCATTCAATAATCACCGTTAGATGAAAAACCTGAATCAACCAAGCTAATATCTTTCAACCGTTTGATCGAAATTAGCTTGTTACACACAAATGAAATGTACCCTCATTTAGGTTTATGTAGCCGTACCTAAACGTGTACACCATGGTTGTTCATAAATAGTTAACCGAGGTTAGCCATATGATTACTCTCATATCAACCTTATTCATCTTAACCATAACTAGTTCAAATAACTCAAATGAAACTAGTTAAAGAGTTGTTCAATTGCTATATTCTCATAAATTTTACAAGAAAAAAATTGAAGCAAAATCGGTTTGATTCACTTGAATCAATCATGAACATTATAGCCACGGTTTGCAAAGATTGCATTCCTTAAGATTTAAATGTTTTAAGTTCATGAACAGACTGATTTGATTAAAATAACCATCTTAAGTATGCGTACGGGTATGCGTACTTAAGCAACCGGATTTTGAGTTTGTTAAGTTTCCAAACTCAGCAGAAATTCTCGGTTCGAAAACTTCCGCCAGTATGCGTACGGGTACGCATACTTAAGGTGACTAGTTTAGGATTTTGTAATTCCCAAACCCATCAGATATTTTCGGTTCGAAAACTTCCGCCAGTATGCGTATGGGTACGCATACTTATCTTGTCTCCTTCACTAATTTCGTATACACACATTTGCATACACTTTGCTCCCGGTTCATGGATTTATACACTAATGTGCGAACACACTATATATGCTTATATCCAAAGATGGTTACATTATCAACTCTACATTCCAATCATTGAAACATTCTTCTATAATGACAATAGTCGTTTTCACACACTATTAGCATCAAAGCAATTTTCAAGTTATTGAAATGTCAACATGACTTTCGTCACGAGTAAAGATGAACATGGCTAAAGCGAGAGCTTGCCAACATATATTTCGAGAAATATATAAGAGAGATATACTCAGCTCGAAATCTCAAATGTGTATAGTAGAAAACTATATCGTAAAACGATTTATTTCTCAATTATAGAAGATAGAGTAGAAATAGACTTTCCAAGTGATAGATGAGTTCAAGTCTCCACATACCTTTTGTCGAAGAAGTTCCACAAGCTCCCCTTAGTAGTTTTTTGTCTTCAAATGATGAACGCCGAGAAATCTAAGCTCAACTACACTAATTATGTCCTAGTCCGAGACATCTATAAATAGGCTAGAAATCAAGACTTATAGTTTTGATCACTAACATTGACAAACATGCTTGAGATAGCAACGCATGCGAGTTCGACCGAGCAATGCTCTAACAAGTTGGACCAAGATGGGGATACTAGAATTAGCAAAAGGGCTAGAAACCAACCATCCAACCATTCTGGTAGTAAACCATCCATTAATTGTCCCACCATTAGTAACTTAAGAGGGGTTTTCAATGACGATGATTATGCTGCTAAAAATAGTACTCAATATGATCTGATGGATGCAGATGGAATGGAATTGAACAAAGAAATTGTTGATGAAACAATGCTGGATACTATTCAGCATCAAGGGAACAATGCACTCAGTGTAACTTTCTACATATTTTATTTTAATTGTCATTATAGCTATCTACTTATCCTTTATTATCTTAGAAACTTTTGCTATTGCCCTTGTTGTTTTCATAATACTAGGATTAATTTTGATTATATAGTTCATATTAAAATGAGGGTGTTTGCCTGGAATTGTCAAGGGTTTAATAACAAAACTACTAGAGACCACCTTAAGGATATGATCTATAGATATAATCCTGACATTATTTTCATCTCTGAAGCCAAAATAGGATTAAAAGATGCAAAAAGTAATAAAACCCTTTAAATTTCCAAATAATAAACTTATCCCTTCTATTGGTCTTGCTGGTGTCTTAATACTTCTTTGGAAAGATGGTTTCCAGTTCCAGGTGGTTAATGCAGACACTTGGATTATTAACTGTTTAGTCCATGATGATCCTTCTAAACCAGAATGGATTTTAACATGTATGTATGGATCCTCTTATCCAGTTCATAAAGAGAGACAGTGGTCTTACATTAAAGAGTTGAGTCAAAGTATTAATCAGCCTTGGGTAGTTATTGGTGATTTAAATTTGGTCTTAATAATGAAAATAGAGGAGCATCTCATCATTCTTCTTCCTCAACTAATTTTACTTCTTATTCAAGGGATTCCCCTTATGTTAACATGATATATGAAGCTGGTTTAGAAGATATGGGTTATACAGGAAGATCATTCACATGGTCTACTAATATACATGGTACTGGCATTAGAAGATCAAGACTGGACAGGGCTATCACAAATGCTGAATGGGTCATTCATTATCCATATGCTAAGTTACTTCATCTACCACAATTGGGCTATGATCATTGTCCCATCTTATTAGACTCTGCAATTACAGATGGTGACAGAAAGAAAAACTGGAAGTATTTTCAATGTTATGAAAGAGATGATTCCCTTAAAACTGAAATTGCTGCTGCCTGGAACACTTATGTTCATGGTTCTGATGCTTTCCAACTTTCAAAGAAACTGTTTTTCACAAGACAACATGTTTCTAAATGGAACAGAGAGAAGTTTGGTAATATTAATAGCAATCTGCTTCTTCTACATCGGCAAATGGATGTTGTTCAACAACTGGATCCCATCACCAACAACAATATCAATGTTCAAGTTAAAGAGGTGGAACAACAAATTGAATACTGGCACCGGATTCAGAGTGAGTTTTGGGGACAGAAGTCTAGAGATCAATATTATTTGGAAATAGACAGAAATACAAAGTTTCATCATACAAATGCTAATAGAAGAAGGTCCAGAAACAATATTGCTGCTCTAAAGGATGAAAATGGTAATTGGTATTCAAGCAGGGAGGAGCTGGAGAATTTATTAGTGAGCCATAATAGTGATCTACATACTTCTTCACATCCTTCTAAAATTAAAGAATTTCTGCAGTGCATTCCTCAAATTATTACAAACTCTGATAATGTTGATCTCATTAGGATTCCAGATGATGATGAGATACTCAAAGCTCTTAAAGACATGAATCCTTGGAAAGCTCCAGGTCCAGATGGTTTCCCACTTGGATTCTTTCAATCTCATTGGGATATTATTGGAAGTGATGTAATAAAAACGGTCAAGCAGTTCTTCCAGACTAGATTCATTCTAAAGGAGTTAAATGCAACAAATATTTCTCTCATCCCAAAGACTAAGAACAAGCAGTTCCCATCTGATTTGAGGCCTATTGCATTGTGCAACACTTCCTATAAACTTATCTCAAAGATTGTTTCTTCTAGACTAAAAAAAGTAATGGGAAAGATTATTTCACCTTTTCAAGCTGCTTATGTTCCAGGGAGGCATATTTATGATAATATTCAGCTGGCACAAGAAATTATACATACAATGAAGAACAAAAAAGAGGAAAAAAATCATATTGCTCTCAAACTGGACATGTCCAAGGCATTTGACAGAGTGGAGTGGTCTTTTTTAATGGATGTGATGACACAAATGGGATTCTGCAGTGAATGGTGTCAGTTAATTATGCAATGCATTAGCACTACCGAAATTTCCATTTTGCTTAATGGTGCTCCTTGCAAATCTTATCAACCCACAAGAGGCATTAGGCAAGGTGAACCTCTTTCACCTTACCTTTTTATCATTGTCATGGAAGCTTTCTTAAGACATCTACACAAGGATGAGTTAGAAAACAAAATATAGGGAATAAAGATTGCTGCTAGTGCTCCCTCCATCACTCACTTGTTATTTGAAGATAACTGCCCGTTGTTTGCTAATGCTGATCTCTATAATGTCATTAACTTGCTTCAAATGATTGAGGAGTTTGGTGCTGCTTCTGGTAAGTTGGTGAACTTCTCAAAGTTAAGTGTGTACTTCAGTATTAATGTCCCACAAATATTTTGCAGAATCTTGTCTAGAAGACTTAAAGTGCCCAACATGAATTCAAGTGAGAAGTACCTGGGAATTCCTCTCATTATTGGGAAAAGTAAAAAGCAGTGTTTCTCTCATCTGTTGGACAAGGTAAAAAATAGACTGGCAGTATGGAAAGGTCCTACAATGTCACAATATGGTAAGTCTCTTATGATCAAGACTGTGACTAACACAATTCCATCTTGCCTTCAAATTCCAAAGGAAACAGTTAAGGAAATAGATGCAGTGCAAAGAGATTTCTGGTGGGGATTTGATGAAAAGAAGGGTACTTATACAACATCATGTAAAAATTTAAGAAGGCACAAAGACATTGGTGGTCAGGGATTTAGAGATTTGAAGATTTTGAACCAAGCCCTTTTAGTTAGAGCTGCATGGAGAATCTGTGTACATTCAGATGAAGTTTGGGTTAAGTGCATGGCTGCAAAGTAATTCCCTTGTACTAGTTTGTTACATGCCAGTAAGAAGGACAACTACTCTTGGGCCTGGAAAGGTATACATAAGAATACAGAATTTATCAAACAACACAGCTGCTGGAGACTGGGAAAAGGAAATAAAATTAAAATATGGCTTGATGTGTGGATAACTGGTCTAGACTGCCCACCAATACCAAAACAAGAAGCTGAGAATAATGAAGAGTTTGTTTGGGTCAGTGAACTGATTTTGTATGAGCAAAATGTTTGGAACTCAGATTTGGTACATCATCTTTTTATCCAAATGTTGCTGAACTTATTTTAGGAATGCGCATACCAAGAGCTATAGAAGATAAGTTGATATGGAAACTGACCATAAATGGAGAGTTTACACTTAAATCAGCTTATAACAAGTTATTTGAAGCAAGCTTAGGGGGTGTGCAAGTTTCAATTTATATCCAAGGTACTACTGTCAGGTTGAAGGATTTTTGGAGGATTCAAACTTGGCCAAGAGTTAGACACTTCTTCTGGAAATGTCTAAGTGATATTCTACCAACAAGAAAACGTTTAGCCAGAGCCTGCATATACATTAACAAGATCTGACCTTTCTGCAATCAACATGAGGAAATTCTAATGCATGTTCTGTTCCACTGCCCTTTTTCAAGAGCAGTTTGGATGACAGTTCCTGGGGGAAGCACTGTGTATATAGGAGGCCATGCATACTTTGCATTCTTGTTTGAAGAATGGATGAATCAGCATAACCAGCAACAATCTCATGGGGAATGGCTGAACTTATCCATGGTCACAACTTGGAGTATATGGAATGAACGGTGTGAAGTGGTATTCCAAAAAAAGAAGGCTGATCCAGGCAATACTGCTAGGAAAGCTATCAGTTTTGCCAATTACATTGGCAATCTCAATAATAAAACAAGAACCTGTTTACATACTCCACATAATCCTGTGTTGCATCCTGCTACTTGGAAACCCCCTAGTTCCCCATTTTTAACCATAAACTGTGATGCCTCATATGATTCTAATACATGACTAATGGGTGTGGGTTTGGTTTTACGTGATTATGCAGGAAAATGGAGAGGATCCTACGCAAAGTGCTATGCAGGAATAGGAGACTCTGAATAAGGGAGTGCATGGATTTTCATGAAGCTGCTGAATGGTGTAAGGATCTGCAATTTACTCATGTGGTATTCGAAACTGATTTGAAGAACATTGAAGGGTACATCAATAAATCTACACCAGTCATTTCTTGGGAGAATGAGTGCATTCTGTTAGATGCCTTAGATGTGATGAAAAGTTATCCATTTTGGAAATGTGTTTCATTCCAAGAGATTGTAATAAATCTGCCGATGAATTAGCAAAATTCAGCAGAAAGTTTAATGTTTCGCGAGTCTGGTTGGATAGTCCACCATAAGTTATTGAGAGTCAGTTGTTGTTAGACAATTTGGTTTCTGCAGATTAATAAAATTCATTCTCTTTGGCATCAAAAAAAAAGTTCACGAGCGGCTCAACAATAGCCCCGACCAATCGCATTGCTTCAAATATGCCAGCAATGCCACAAACCGATCAGCCAAAGTGTGCCAGTCACGCGGCTTTAAAAACCTTGAATTGAATCAACGAAAGTATGCAACTGTCGCAAATCATCTCAGCCACCCAACTTGGCTAGCCAAATTGACCGTCTTAGATTTAATTCTAGGCGACAAATAAGGCACTGTCGTGCTCACTAGCCTCAACTCTTCCACGAGAGCCGATCAACTGCCCTCAGCTTGCCCAAGCGATCCCTGGCAGCTGCTCGAAGATGGCTAGCCGCGCTCTTTTTAAGACATTAGGTTCCGCGACCAACCAAGACCGGCTCTATACAACGATGCTTCATGAGCATCTAATATTTTGATCTGCTTGCTTAAAAGCGATGCTTTACATGCATTGATTACAAGTGATATTCAATAAATATCGATTTCATGAATAACTTATTTATTAAATTTAAGGAATTACATGCTATTTCTTGCTGCAAGTTTCACAACTCGACTTGTCACATATAACTGCCTGCCGCCTAGCTTGCGCGTGGTTGGTCAGAATAAATAAGTCTTGCAGGAAAGACCCACTCAACAGCGTGCTGCATATTTTTCTACAAAATACTCGAGACATCAAACATGTCACAAGCTGGGGGATGTTCATCAGGGTATTGGTCTGGCGGTTTACAGCGTGCGGCATGCAACACGCCCATTATGAGAAAGTGTCAGGAAAAGCGAACAGTTAGTGGCAGCAAAGAAGTAGTGGGTGTAACCGACCATTCTTCCCCTCATAGTAGGGACGTGGTTTTAAACATTTTACATGATCCCCACTTCTCCATCACTCAATTACTTCCACTTCCTATGAGATCAGGGTGCGTTCAACTATAACTTGTATAAATAGGCTTTTCAACCTATTTCAACCAACAAGTGTTATCAAAACAAGTATCCATAAAACACCAAGAACTTATAGCTTACATCCTATCTCCATTCCACCACTGCTATCATTTTATGGTCAGAAGTATCCACTATCACTTCATCAGCAAAACGTGTAGATCCAGACCATAGTGTAATTCCGGGCATTCATACATCTGCAATAACAAAGGAGGCTTGACACATCTTCAAATCATCATAAAGGGGTTCGCCTATTATGCCAATCCAAGCATGAGCAAGCCCGGGACATCTTCATATCTACTAGAGCCGAAACGTCAAGAAAGCAGCCTCAAGAAGATAACGATTCCCGCGTCATCATGCCAGGAAAGAATCCGCAGCCGAGATAACCTCATGTAGGAAAGATCCAAGAAGTTGCTATACCAAAAGGACCCACGTCTCCCATATTCCCTTTTCCTAGGGAAACGGGTAATGCTGAAGAACATATCTCCCATCTTTGGAATACTTAGGAGAAATACGAGTATCACCAGATGTTATGACTCGAAGAGTTCTCAAAATCGCCTACCAGAAGAGCCTACACCGGGTACAACAAGAATGCGCCGAACAAAAACCTCCGATCGGTTCCATATGGTGACGTTCCCTACCATAAGTATCTCTTCATTCCCGAGCCGATCACCCTCAAGACTTGGACAGGATGTTCCAGCAAAATAACATGCATCTCGATGACTACGTGAAGAGATCCAGAATTGAATCCCCTGATTTCCAAGTATACTTCCGGTGCTAACACATCAAGAGATAACTCACAAAGAGATACACCTCATCAGCAGCGTCACCCACGGTAATCTCCAAGACTCCCTCATCATGTCCTTTTCCATTTGGGTCGTACGCCCGCTGAAAAATCATAAAGGCGTCATAATTAGCAAAAAATGGTTCAAGCATGGGGATTGAAGTACAAACCATAGAGCAACCTAAACATTCATTAAAAAGTGTTTTAGGACGTGGCATGTAGTTCAGCAAGGTTACGGGTCATTTTGCAAAAACTCTATCAGAAACGCTTTTACACTGCCCTCTGGGAGAACTGAAGCTGGCACTAATTGGTGAAGAATCTTGGGGTGATATATATACTGAACGATTTGCATGGAAGTCTTCTACAACATACTAAGAGTGCACATAATCCAATGAATGATCTATAAATGGCAACCGAAACTCTCGACTACGTGACAACTGAAAATCTACATCGGATAAAGATTTTGTGGCCGTTCTGGAAAGAAGAAACAAATCTGAATTTTCATCAAGTCAATACACCAGGGTCGCACTTGCAATCAGGCAAGAAAGAGGAGAGCTTACGCACGCATGGAATTAAGGAGGAGCCGATCCACCGAAAATAAAGATGGGAAAGTAAAGAATGAATAAACTCACATATGTGAGTTATATGAAATGAAGAAACACTTCCTTTGGGCCATAATGATCGATCAAAGCCTGTCAATGCTCATGGCCGTGGTCTTCCAAGGTTCATGCTCGTAGCTTCCGCTCCTTCCTTCTAAGATCCGTGGCCGTAGCCACCATCACTCCTCCCTGCCAAGATCCATGGCCGTAACCACCAATCATCCCTGCCAATATTCGTGCACGTAGTCACCACTCCTCCCTTGTCAAGGATAGTGACTGTAAAAAGCCAAGCTCCATCCAACCTGTTTTATTTCCATGAAAATGCAGTCTCTTATGATCACAGCTGCTGCCAAGAACAGTTCTTGCTTGTTTGTTGATACTAGCCAGAGCTTCACCATGGAAACCACTACGGACAGAGGTAATCCGAACTTATACATATTTTATTTTCCTATGGAGGAAGTAATAGAGTCACCAGTACGGAGGCAAGATGATAATATCTTTATTATGGTAAGTCCACCAACCATACAAGATAGAACCACACAAATCACACTTGGGGACTGAGGCTCAGCACGGAATTCCTTCACTGTCAACGACCTCTTTAACTCAGAAGAGATGGTCAACTAAGAAGTCATAACCGTGACAAGGTCACCACTCTTAAAGGATGTAGCATAAGGATATCATCACCTCCCTGTCTGGAAGGCGCCTGACCAACAAGAAGTATTTGGTTTATCCATTCATAAGCGTTGTTGTCAGTAAAGAATTAAAGAGGAAAGTCGTTCCTCTGCAAGCCACACAGACCAACCACATCATGTTTGCCACGTCACCTACTTAGAACTTAGCACCGCCTACCAAAGGCCTGCACGAAGCTACGCATCAACAACCACATCGCCGACAAAGTCAGATTCGGTGTTTCTAGATTTCCAATTTCCTATGGAAGGGGTGCATGGGCTGCCAGAAGTTTGGGTACAATATAGATCTATCAAGTGCGAATCTCTCCCATTGATCAACAAATGACGAATCCAAAAGATTTCCACCTTTATCAATTCGTCAACCACCTTACCAGCAAAAGCAATGGAAGTACATATTTCAGGAGAAAATAGGTTCAATATAATTACACCTGGGGACTGCCAGCACAGGATGCCTTCACGTCCCTCAACCAGGTTATTTCTGATATCATCATCATCACTGTCAAAGATTTACGAGCCGCATGAATTTCTCAACATGAAGCCGTACACGTGCATCAAAGACTCCAAAAGTACGTCGCAGAGATATTTTCACATATCCGGCCACGCCATCGGATCTAGTACGCATCTACAACTCCTTACAAGACCGTATTGTATTCCCAAGACGACTCACAAATATAGCTCTAGTAATCAAACAAAAAGTATAACTGGGGACTGCTCAATCGCATCACATTCCATACAACAATCCAAGATTCAGAAGATGGTTCAAAGGATGTCGTTTGGAAAGAAGTCCTTGAAAACTTGATAGCAGCACGGCGGCAACAGAACGCCTCTCAGCTCGTCTACTTCACTCAAAGGTTCCGGAAGATTTTTCCCATACCAGCATTCTAAGCATATCATCATCGCAATCAGAAGGGCAAGAATAGGCCTATGAGTTAAAGAGTCAGAATGAATACAATTTCGGTCCAATCAATGCTCAAGAGTTTAATGAACATTTTTATTGCGACAAAGCAGTCCAGACACCAAACAACTGAAAGTCAGGGCCTCTTGCAATTGAGCGCAATAGAGTTTGGCAGATTTTGAAATCCACTGGAGAGGCTAGATACTCATTTTTCTGGAGACAGGACCTTATTACACATTCCGGAGAAGGTCGATGGTACAACTTCTACACCCTCTGGTCCAGAAAGAAGAATAGTCGTAAATGACACTTCGAAGAAGTCATCATCTATATTTGGCATGTCTCTGGAATCATTAATGCCTCCTGGCTTAGCAGCGGAAAATATCTCCAGGAGTTCACTCAGGATTTGATGAAATTTCAAAGTCGGGGAAGTTATACGTACAACTAAAGTTCATACTTGAAAAAAGAAGAAGAAAGAACAAGATGTACTTACCTTGCCGCTGACGATTGGCATGCCCGTGATAGAGCTGCTCACAGTGACGAAGAGGAGCCGGTTGCTGCAGACGAAAGCACGGAGCTGGGCGAGCAACAAAAAACAGAAGAGGGTCGATACCCTTTTTTTATACGAACGGAGTTTCCAGAGTTCGAACGGAAGAAGGATTCCTTCTTGCTCCATGAACGGGAATAGATGGCTGGGCCCACCGCACTCATACTCATAGCCGAGCTAGAAACACGCTACTATGAAGGCCACTGGCCGCGCGGTCCTACTGCTGAAGGACGATTAGAATTTTCCTGGTAATATCTACCTGCTTCGTCTTTTCAAATTTTATTTTCGAATGTCACCATCTAATGCTTACCCCGCTACAATGTCACTGTTATGTACTAAGCAGGGGACTTAATGTTGATGGTTGTTTTTAGTTCAGGGATAAAATTATGAAACCATGTATTTAATGTGCCATCGTTCTGCAAAAAAATAGATCCATTTAAAAGTAATGGGTTCCCGGGCTTCTTTACTTACATATGTATTGAGCAATTCAGTATATTTATATATAAAATTTATCCAGAATGGTGCATGCAGTAACAATCCCAAATATTCTGTAAATTCTATTAATCACCCGCCTGCATTATTCACTAATGTATGGCTTGCTGAGTATTTTTCCTATGCTATGTTCCCCAGTTGAACTCTTAATATTGACATGACATGACGATTAATGTTTGCTCGCAGCCGAGTAGCATGAATCTCCGGAAGTGTCAGGATTAAGATCTGCATGAAAGTACTTAATCAGAAGCACGTTGTGCTGCTCTTTGAGAATAAAATTAGTAATTTTGTGCCAACGCACAGAATTCATCAAATTTGATTAATTTTGTGATAGCTCGCAAAATTCAATCTTTTAACCTAATTTTACCATTTTACAAAAATTAGGTTTTTGCGGCCTGCGCAATATCTCGAACCCTATTGGTCGAGACCAAACCCAGGCAAACTAGCAAATCGATTCACCATGGAACTAGTAGGAGCAAGTCCTACCAAAAACGGGAAATAGGAAGAAAAGAGGAAACCGCGACCAACTGAAGCCGTGGCAGAAAGGGCGTCGCGCCACTTGGCCGACCAATTTGCCCTAACTCGAGCTTCCTCTGGCCAGCGCTCCTTCTTCTATTTTGTTGGCTTCCGGCCCCGTTTTCCCATCGACCAATCAAATCGCTCTAAGTGCGCATCCTACATTTTTAATTAAAGGTGGGAGTTGGTTGGTCGACACACTTAAATTCCTTAAGAAATTGAATTTAGGCTGCTCATGCCAGTCTCAAAACAATCACGGCCACACGATTTAACTAGCTTGGCCTCCTCCCAGCGTGACCAAACAAGCTCCATGGTGTTCACCGGCGGGCCCACTAATATTCCAACCAATCGGGATTCTCCTATCCCTCCAGCAACATCTCTAATCGCTACCCAGAAGTAGGCTAGTCATGCTATTAAAAAAGAAGTTTAACGAGTTAAGACTGGCCGTGACAGTCTAGAACTCATCACGGCCGTCCAACTTCGCCAGCATAGTTGGATGACTTAGATTTTGTTTTTGGCGACCTATGAAGTGCCGACATGTTCACCGGAGACTCTCCTTCAGCCCTGACTAATCGAATTGCTCACAGCCAGCAACTAACGTCTCCAAGTGTTAGCCTAAAGTAGGTTGGCCACACGGCTTCAAAACCGCAAGGTCGACCAACGGCAATATATAACTGCCGCAAAGCAATCTCGTCCGTCCAACTTCGCTAGCCGAATCGACCAGCAAAGATCTGATTTCAAGCAACTGTCAAGGCGCGGCCATGTTCACGAGCGGCTCAACAATAGCCCCGACCAATTGCATTGCTTTAAATACGCCAGCAATGCCACAAACCGATCAGCCAAAGTGCGCCAGTCACGCGGCTTTAAAAACCTTTAATTGAATCAATGGCAGTATGCAACTGCCGCAAATCATCTCAGCCACCCAACTTGGCTAGCAAAATTGACTGGCTTAGATTTAATTCTTGGCGACCAATAAGGCACTGTCGTGCTCACCGGCCGCCACTCTTCCACGAGAGCCGATCGACCTTCCCTCATCTTGCCCAAGCAATCCCTTACATCTGCTCAAAGATGGATGGCCGCGCTCTTTTTAAGATATTAGGTTCCGCGACCAACCAAGACGGGCTCTATACAATGATGCTTCATGAACATCTATTATTTTGAGCTGCTTGCTTAAAAGCGATGCTTTACATGCATCGATTACAATCGATATTCAATAAATATCGATTTCATGAATAACTTATTTATTCAACTTAAGGTATTACATGCTATTTCTTACGACAAGTTTCACAACTCGACTTGTCACATATAACTGCCCGCCGCCTAGCTTGCGCCTGGTTGGTCCGAATAGTTAAGTCTTGCAGGCAAGACCCACTCAGCAGCGTGCTGCATATTTTTCTACCAAATACTCGAGACATCAAACATGTCACAAGCTGGGGGATATTCATTAGGGTATTGGTCTTGCGGTTTACAGTGTGCGGCGTGCAACACGCCCATTATAAGAAAGTGTCAGGAAAAGCGAACATTTAGTGGCAGTAGATAAGTAGTGGGTGTAACCGACCATTCTTCCCTTCATAGTAGGGACGTGGTTTTCAACATTTTACATGATCCCCACTTCTCCATCACTCAACTACTTCCACTTCCTATGAGATCAGGGTGCGTTCAACTATAACTTGTATAAATAGGTTTATCAACCTATTTCAACCAACAAGTGTTATCAACACAAGTATCCAGAAAACACCAAGAACTTATAACTTACATCTCGCAAGTGAGTTCCACATTCTGATACAAGTCCTAAAACAACCACACCTTCAGAGTTAACCATTCTGATCTCAACACCTTCTTCGCTTCCCTCCCTAAGATTAACCCTTCTCCTTCATTTTGTGACCGAAGCAAGACTGGAACGGCCATTTCTTGGTTTAGGCCAGAATTATACAGATTGATCTCTCGAATCTAAAGTACTCCCGTGTAGTGCATTTGTTTAGGGTTTAGATTCATTTCTCGGCGGCACACCCAAATTTACCATTTCCAGCAGAATCAGTTTTTACCCCAAAACACCTATATAAGCATCTCTAGCATGTGTGTAGAAGGGTAAGTGATTCCACCGACATCACACCAAAGTTTTACTATCAGAAAAGTGGCAACTCTTACCCAAAAGAGAGTTACCATCAGGAAATAGGTTTCAAGTTCATAGCCTGTGAATCAAGTTTGTGCTCATCTTTGGAGATTGAAGTACCTGTTGATCGTCATGTTGAAACGTTGTTGCTGCTGCTGTTCCTTGTTCTTTCTTATCGGAGTTCAAGTTTAATGTATCAACTAATACCCGCTTCCTCTTTAATCATATAATCTCTGATACAAACAACTTTAGAATTGGTTCTACCAAAATTCCAAGACAACTAATGTGATCGGTCATATCAAGTCACAATGGTTAGTTGTGATCGGTCCTACCAAGTCACATCCATGGGTTTGGATTGGTTATACCAATCACTAGGATCGGTTCTACCTAAACAGGATATCTACTTGTGATCGGTCATACCAGTCACTAGGATCGGTCATACCAATTACAAGGATCGGTCACATAACCACTTATGATCGGTCAAACCATTTACCAGAATCCGTCACACCAATTACAAGGATCGATCATACCATCTCATGGTGATTACTTAGGATCGGTTACACCAATTACCAGGACCGGTCATACCAAATCATAAATCTAGGTATTGCGATCAGTTATACCAAGATACATAACCTGAGTTAAGATCGGTTCTACCAACTCACACATATTGGTCATCCATGCAATGAATAGCCGAACCAATATACCTATTGATTTCCCTTTTGATTCATGAAACAAGTTCACGAACTTACTTCCTTTAAACAAATGTAAAACATTGTTTCCTAGGATGAAATCTTCACCATACACCCATACACATAATCATTAAACTATATATAAGATTATGTCGATGTCATATCTACGAAGTTCAAAAGATAAGCGTTATACTTCGTAATATAATTCCTTAATACTATGACCATACTATTATGATCATGTCTATCTACTAGAGTATTAATTTATATATAATCTTCGCATGTTATGCTTTCAATATAACACGACTTGAAAGATACGTTAGGAATGGAAACAAGTTCAAGTCAATATTACTAACCTCAAGTGGAAGGATGATGTCGTCATTGTAGTCGTTATTTCATCTCATTCTTCAGGTCTTCGGAGTAATACTTGTATGTCTCAACATTCATAGACTTTCTAGTCTAACCTAAATGAAGTTGACTCTAGTATTTAATCAAGCGACTCTAGATGAGTTTTGATACTAAAATATGACAACCAAACTTGACATACCAATGCTTGGTAAGTTCAACCGAGCTATGCTCTAACACATGCGCAAACTTTGGTGAACGAAAAGATAGTTGGTTCCTCCGGTTCAGGATGCATAAGCCACTCAGGTGTAGAGTATGGCAAGACAGAGGAATTGAGAAAGCGAGGGATGAGATAGTCATCCGTGGGAGGCATGCTTTGATCGGTGCGTGAAACCCTCGGATTCAAGGCGCGCTTCAGATCGGCACTTATTATGATCTCTTCGATTTTGTAAGAGTCGCCATATGCGGGCTTGGGAATTAACACCTCCTCCTGATTACCAAGCTCAGCTCATTCCATTTCTTCACTTATTTCATACTTCGATTCCTCCTCTTCAGACAAGTCGCTCCTAGAATAATAAGTTGACATAATGCAAAGTATGGTAAGTTAAGACAGAATAGAAATGGTGAAACACTAGAATATAAAAGAAAATGGCTGATGTATATATATATGCGACCTATGAAGGAAGGTCGTGGCAGTTATATGGAAAGTGAAATAACTAAAGGAAACTGAAGAGACTCCTGATACGCCGTGAGAAAGCGAACCGTCAGAAGAGACGTGGGCGGATAAGGGCTACCTTCTCTTATCTATGCGAAATCGCGTTGAAATAGAGAATAAAAGGGGGACGCTCGGATAGAAAATTGAGTAACTATCGGATTATTTGACAATTAACCCAATAGCTGGGGGACTAAATGTTGATACATGAAAATAATTGCCCTTTAACAGGGGTAGGGAATTCCCAAGGAGGGGGTAAGCCCATTAGGGAAAATGGGGACTTGGGGATTGAGGCCCATGTCCACTATGGTATGTCCAAGGAATAGAAAGGATAAAAGAAGGTATTAATAAGAAGTAGGGGTTATATTAGGAGGAATGGCAACAATAGTAAATAAGAGGGTTTTAGTGACATGTCGCATGATGTCATGTAAGGAAGGAATTTTGGGAAAAGCCTATAAAAGGAGGAATGTAGTACAACGGAAGGCAGGTTCTCTCTCTTACTATTCTAGAAAAAGGTGTAGTCTTTGTTGTGACGTGGACGTACATACCCAATATCATCTTTACCTTTCAACATTGCTTAATTATGGGAAATATTAAGTATATATTGAAAAGACAAGGGTACCCAAATATACCACAATCTTTTATTTATACACCTATAAGTCCTCTTACCGAAAGTGATCGTCTATGGACAGAGTCGAGACAATGCAACAAATAGTTATTCACACTTTGTGTGATTGTCTATGGATACGAGATTGAGACAATACGACTACCAAAGTGTGATACTTGATAATAGGTTCGGACTTAACCAAACCCTATAGGATAACTATCAAGTATGTGCGGAGTTAACGTTTGTGTAATTTACTTTAAATTATATAAACAATTATATATATGCAGAAAATAAAAGTAAATCACACAACAAGATTTTGTTAACGAGAAAAACTGCAAATGAAGAAAAACCCCGGGACCTTGTCCAGAATTGAATACTCTCAGATTTAAGCAGCTATACAAAATCTACACCAACTTCGTATAGTTGAGACCAAGCAACTACCCCTAGTTCACTTAGTTTCCTCAGTATCCCATCCGTTCCGACTTCGATGAGTGCACGCACTTGAACAATTCCTTTGGATCGTATTCCAAACGGTAAAGGAACAACAAATCTGTTTGGTAACAACTCTTTCGATTCTTTCAAGATAAAGATATCTTAAGTCATATGCAAAGGCTCTTCCGTAATCTAATAAACTCCTTTGCCTGGTTAGATCAATCTATCCAATAACTACCAAAGTAGTCAAGTTTAGATTCATAATCAATCGATATAGATTCCAACAAGAAACTATAAAGTGATGTCGATCTCACACAACTAATCAATCGAATAAATCCGATTCTAGTTGGATGCCAACCGATCAAGGTTTGTGCACACCCAAAGATATGAGAACAAAATAAGAAATCTTCTTCGTCTTCAAATCTTCTTTAATCTTCAATAAACACCTGCACAACACCGCTTGAATCTCTTGTGATCAATCACACATAGAACGGAGTCTGTTAACAATGGATTATCACAAGATGTCTTTAGATCTACAAACAGTCTAAAGATCCCGTCGATACTTTGATCTAGTTTGAATGAATCTTATATCAGAAGAGAAGATTATCAAGAATAAACAAACTAGGTGCAACAAAGTTTCAACAACCGTTAGTCTATCAAATCAATAAAAAACTAATAACTCTACAATTATCTAGTTTCCCACCAACGGTACTCATATAGCTTCTTGATCCAACAGAAGTCTTTAAACAAACGGTCGTAATAGATTTCACCTAATTAGGATACTTTCCTCTCCGAATAGACGGCTCCACCAGAAACAACAAGAATGAAGTTTTCCTGGCTCTTAGGATAGTTTGCTAGAAATGCAAACTTAGGTATTTATAGACCAAAGATGTTTGGACACCAAGGAATTTCCAAAACCGAAAATATTCTCGAGATATGCAATGAATAGCAAAATTCGGTTTTCCAAATTCCAATAAATAAATGCTTTTCCGAAATTTCCGAAATCTCTCAATAGAAAATATCCTATTAGTAAATGCATGTTACTAATTTTTATTCTCTAGAGAAATGCATTTAAATACTGGTAATTAAAGCATATAGAACCAAAAACCTTAATTAAAATATTCTCAATTTATTTCGGCACATGATCTCCTTGAGTACTAAGAAATATCTTTGAACAATAAATGATAAGAGTTACTGTACGTGTTCAAAGTATGTTGACATCTTTTCACTGTAAATCCTTATTCATATTTACATGGATTTACATTTTTGGAATCAGTTATACCACACTTCCAAACAAGTTTAGAATTTGTTCACCTGTATTCTAAGATCATTATGTGATTGATCAAATATCAAATCACATACATGGGTTCAATCGGTTCTACCAATCACTGGGATCAGTTATACCTTAATATGGAAATACTTGTGATCGGTCACATAAATTATCAGAACCGCTTACATCAGTTACCAGGATCGGTTACATCAATTACCAGGACCGGTTACCATATACTCATGGTATTGCTTGTGATCGGTCACACCAGTTACCAGGATCGGTTACACCAATTACCAGGATCGGTTACCAATTACAAGGATCGATTACACAACACTATGTGATCAGTTACACCAATTACTAGGATCGGTCACACCAATTACTAGGATCGGTCACACCATCTCATGGTGATTACTTAGGATCGGTTACACCAATTAATAAAAACTAGTCATACCAAATCATAAGTCAGGCATTGTGATTAGTTATACCAAGATACATAACAAAGTTATGATATGTTCTACCATCTCACAAATATTGGTAATCCAAAGATTTGTAATGAATAGCCATACCAATAAGCCTAACGATTTCCCTTTAGATTCATAAAACAAGTTCATGAATGTACTTCCTTTAGACAAATGTAAAACATTGTTCCTAGGATGAAATCTTCACCATAACCCATTCACATAATCATAATAGTATATACAAGATTATGTCGATGTCATATCTACGAAGTTCAAAAGATAAGCGTTATACTTCGTAGTATAATTCCATAATACTATGATCATACAAATATGACAATGTGACATCACTAGAGTATTATATAATATGTACAGTATATACAGCTTCGCAGTTATGTTTTCAATATAGCACGACTTGAGAGATGCGATTGGAATGAAACAGTTCAAGTCAATATTACTAACCTCAAGAGGAAGGATGATGTTATCGTTGTAGTTCGCTTGTTCTTCACATTCTTCATGTCTTCGGAGTAATACTTGTATGTCTCAACATTCCTAGACTTTCTAAAAAGACGAGGGTACAAAAATTCACAACAATCTTTTATTTATCCACCTATAGGTCCTCTTACCGAAAGTGATCGTCTATGGAGAAAGTTGAGACAATGCAACAAATCGATATTCACACTTTGTGTGATTGTCTATGGATACGAGATCGAGACAATACGACTACCAAAGTGTGATACTTGATAATAGGTTCATACTTAACCAAACTCTATAGGATCACTATCAAGTATGTACGGAGTTAACGTTTGTGTAATTTACTTTAAATTACATAAACAAATATAATTGCAGAAAATAAAAGTAAATCACAGAGCAAGATTTTGTTAACGAGGAAAACTGCAAATGCAGAAAAACCCTGGGACCTAGTCCATAATTGAATACTCTAAGAATTAAGCCGTTATACAAAATCTACACCAACTTCGTATAGTTGAAACCAAGCAAATACCCCTAGTTAACTTAGTTTCCTCAGTATCACTGGGCTTCTGACTTCAATGAGTGCACCCACTGGAAAAATTCCTTTGGATCGTATTCCAAACAGTAAAGGAACAACAAATCTGTTTGGTAACAACTCTTTCGATTCTTTCAAGATAAAGATATCTAAAGTCATACGCAATGGTTCTTCCGTCTAATCTAATAAACTCATTTGCATGGTTAGATCAATCTATCCAATAACTACCGAAGTAGTAAAGTTTAGATTCGCAATCAATCGATATAGATTTCAACAAGAAACTATAAAGTGATGTCGATCTCACGCAACTAATTAATTGAATAAATCCTATTCTAGTTTGATCCCATCCAATTAAGGTTTGTGCAGACCCAAAGATATGAGAACCAAATAAGAAATCTTCTTTGTCTTAAAATCTTCTTTAATCTTCAATAAACACCTGCACAACACCCCTTGAATCTCTTTTGATCAATCACACACTGAACGGAGTCTGTTAACAATGGATTATCACAAGATGTCTTTAGATCTACAAACAGTTCTAAAGATCCTGTCGATACTTCGATCTAGTTTGAGTGAATCTTATATGAGAAGAGAAGATTCTCAAGAATAAACAAACTAGGTGCAATCAAAGTTTCAACAACCGTTAGTCAATAAAATAAATCGAAAACTAATAACACTTCAATTATCTAGTTTCCCACCAATGGTACTCGTAGAGCTTCTTGAACCCACAAAAGTCTTTAAACGAGCGGTCGTAAGAGATTTCACCAAATTAGCGTACTTTCCTCTCTGGATAGACGGCTCCACCAGAAACAACAAAAAGATGAAGTTTTCTTAGCTCTTAGGATGGTTTTCTAGAAATGCAAACTTAGGTATTTATAGACCAAGGATTTTTGGACACCAAGGAATTTCCGAAACCGAAAATATTCTCAAGATATGCAATGAATGTCAAAATTCGGTTTTCATAATTCCAATAAATGCTTGTCCAATATTTTTGAAATCTCTCAATAGAAAATCTCCAATTAGTAAATGCACATTACTAATTTTTATTCTCTAGAGATATTATTTAATTGCAAGTAATTAAAGAATATAAAACTAAAAACCTTAATTAAAAGATTGTCAATTTATTTCAGCACAGGATCTCCTTGAGTACTAAGGAATATCTTTGAACAATTAATGATAAGAGTTACTGAACGTGTTCAAAGTATGTTGACATATTTTCACTGTAAATCCTTATTCATATTTACATGGATTTACATTCTTGGAATCGGTTATATCAGACTTCCAAACAAGTTTAGAATTGATTCACATGTATTCCAAGATCACTATGCGATTGATCAAATATCAAATCACATACATGGATTCAATCAGTTCTACCAATCACTAGGATCGGTTATACCTTAATATGGAAACACTTGTTATCGGTCACACAAGTTACCAGGACCGGTTACTTAAGTTACCAAGATCGGTTACATTAATTACCAGAACCGGTTACTATATACTCGTGGTATTGATTTTGATCGGTTACACAAATTACCCGGACCAGTTACACCAATTACCAGGATCGGTTACACCAATTACCATGACCGGTTACACCCATTACAAGGATCAATTACACAACTTCTCTGTGATCGGTCACACCAATTACTAGGATCGGTCACACCAATTACAAATATCGATCATACCATCTCATGGAGATTACTTAGGATCGGTTACACTAATTAACAAAAACTAGTCATACCAAATCATAAGTCAGGCATTGTGATTAGTTATACCAAGATACATAACAAAGTTACGATCGGTTCTACCATCTCACACATATTGGTAATCCAAAGATATGAAATGAATAGTCGTACCAATAAGCCTAGCGATTTCCATTTCGATACATAAAACAAGTTCATGAATGTAAATAAATGTAAAACATTGTTTCCTAGGATGAAATCTTCACCATAACCCATTCACATAATCAAAACAATATATACACGATTATGTCGATGTCATATCTACGAAGTTCAAAAGATAAGCGTTATACTTCGTAGTCTAATTCCCTAATACTATGATCATACAAATATGACCATGTCACATCACTAGAGTAATATATACACTATGTACAATATATACATCTTCGCAGTTATGTTTTCAATATAGCACGACTTGAATGATACGTTAGGAATGAAAGCAGTTCAAGTCAATATTACTAACCTCAAGAGGAAGGATGATGTTGTCGTTGTAGTTCGCTTCTTATTCACTTTATTCATGTCTTCGGAGTAATACTTGTGTGTCTCAACATTCCTAGACTTTCTAGTCTAACCTAAACGAAGTTGACTCTAGTACACAATCAAGCGACTTTAGATGAGTTTTGAGTCACCAAAATATGACATCCAAACTTGACATACCAACACTTGGTGAGTTCAACCAAGCAATGCTCTAACAATCTCCCCCTTAGTCAATTTTAGTGACAAAACTCTTTTTACATATGGATAAACAAATTACAAGAATTCATTATACATACGCTTGATTCCAAGTTTCAACAGCACAATAACCTGCATATATTCAATCAATAAAATACGTTGTTGACATTTGAATAACAAAGCTTATACTGCCCCTAAAAGTAAGATAGGTAAATATTCAATTCAAACATCTTTGTTATTCCCCTTTTGTAGTCAGAATTACTACACAACAATATGATATGTTTATCCTCCTTAGTCAATGATTTACTCTTACGTTAGATATAACGTTTAAGAACAATTGTCCTTTCATTAGTGATTGCAAGTCACTTGTTTACTCCATATATTTCTCCCCCTTTTTGTCACAAAAATACAAAGGTTCGAGCAAATAAAGGACAAACCGAAAGGATCTTACAAATCTAAAAGACTTGTAAACAACCTATAAGAGTTAAGCACGAAGGCTTCACATACCACTTTAGATAACCAACATTAGAACCGAAACTACAAGTAATTTAGTTTTAATATGTTATCAAGGAAACAATTTCCCAAAGCAATTTTCCCTAAGAGTTTAACAAATCGACTAAGAAACTTAATTCCCTTGTTAAACCGATTGTAACATACAATCGCTTATTTCGATAAGACCAAAATAAAGATCGGAATTAACTTTATTTTTCTCCTCAAGCTCTAATTATTCAGATAATAACTTAGACCTTTCCTTTTAGACAATACAAACACTAGGTTAGTTAACTAGTTTTTCTTGTCAAGGCATTTAGTTAGACTTGAATAACTGAATCCTACAATTTGATAAGTCTAACTAAGATCATAATTAACTTAGTTTCTCTTATTCGGAATCGATTTTGACTAAAAAAATGATCTCGTATTTCGTTAAGCCATAAAAAATATATACAAACAAAATAAATTGACTTGAATAATTATTTTCTTAACCGGAAGCAATTGAAACAAACATAGACATTATAGCACCGCAATTGCACCGAATTTCACACTTGATACCCAACAATAAAGAAGATACCAAATAATAAGCCAAATAAATTGACACAGTATTTCTTTATCGGAAAAAATTGAATCATACACACACATACATTCATACACAATAATGGAACATATCAATTGTACCGAAATTTTGTAAAGGAAAAGCAAAATATACGCAATATAAACAGACTTTTTTTAAACAGGAAAACGATTAACTAACAAATTTGTTACCTCAGGTTCCGCAGCCTCTTCTCCCCAGAAAGATATATCATTAAGTGCAAGTTCAAGTTAGAACTCTCCCTCATTGTGTTGTCATCCTCTCGCAAGAACAAAAGAACAACCACAAAAGCAACCTTTACCAGAGAAAGGTTGAAACGGTTTTAAATAATACGTGCCAATAACAAAAGTTGAAAACCCGAAACACATATGTTTATGCTAAACACAACTCATGTAAACATAAATTTATTCAACATATGGTGACTTTTCACATAGAGTTTCAATCGGAACACCTTATGATCCTTTGATAAAGCCTACCAACATGGGCTACAACTTAATCCCGCTAAATCAAAAAGCCACACAAACCATAAGGGTTACATCATAGATCGAATATTAAGGTTATGAAAACCGAAATCAGACATCCCATAAACCCAATACATATAGCAAAAATATAAACATTCATTCACAAGCTATGTAATCGGTAATTATCACAAGAAAAATTATAAATAAATTATTTTATTCATTAATAATGATAGTTTTATTCAAAAATAGACCTTATATCTACAATAATTGAAGCAAATCAAAAGATTGATTTCTATTTTTCTGGATTATGTATTACAGAATATAACTTAATCCCTCTTGTAATTCCGTTTAAGGGGAAATCTTATCGAGTAGAGACTAAAACTTCCACAAAACATCCTCATAATGATTAAGAATGTTGGTAAGATGCATAACATCACTTGAGGAGTTCTCATGGGCTCTTTTAGTAACTCTTTATAGTAGAGTATCCATTTCCATTCAGCATCAACTCTTTCATCAAGCAAGACTCTTCTTCCGATTAGGTCTAGTACGCCATCGAGTAAACTGGATGCATGCACCTTTGAAGAGGATATAAGTTATATCGAATGATGACTTGTATTGTTGCACAGGGTCAGCCTGTCAGAATCTAAGGAGTTTAGATATTTCTCAATCTTGTGAAGACAATAATCACTGACAATCTCCCTACAGATTATTCCATTCACCACATAGAGAATTTGATAGCACTTTCCCTTGAACATGCGAGCAAGTTTCTAGGAGAGAATCATAGTTGTCAGTTTTCTCCTTAGATCTTCATTCGGTATCATCTTTGACAGTATGCTTATGAAAACCTCAAGATGAATATTTTGAAAAATCAAAATATTTATCTTATTCGAAATATCTCAAAAACTTGCCAAATAATCCAAGTTTTTATTTCCGATATTGAAAATACATAATTAATAAAACATATTTTCGGAAACAAGCTCTCTCGATAGAAGTGATACCGATCCACACATGGGCTTTTAGGAACCAAATTGGCCTATAGAACCGAAAATCAACCCACAGGTTATAAGTCAAGTTTGAGGAATTTTTAAACATAAGAGAACTTGACTTCTTAGGGTTACCTATTCCTTTTAGCCTATCACTGGTTTCAAAGAAACCATTGTGTGGTGAGTTCATATGGCTACTTTTCATAGAGAATAAAAAAATACTTCCTTTTCTTAATCTCATAAGGTCGAAGTATTTTCTTAGCTCGAGTTATATTGTAATAGAATTTTATTACAATACTGTTCTTTAATACAGTAAGAATTCTTACTTTATTAGAAACATTTCGAGTTGTTTGATTCTCTGTTTGAAAATACCTTTCCATATGGTTGCTTCTAAACTCTAATCCAATAGGATTGTTTGTGAATATTGATGATACAGGACCAACGGTAAGATTCACAAAACTTAAGATTTGATATGACAGTTTCTCTTAGTGAAATGTTCACAGTGAGAAACAGAAGCAACTGAGGAGATATTTCGTAACCCATCCAAGTCAACATTATGAAACCTTGTTGAGTTGTACTGATTTCCTTGATTGAAAGATCCATTACATGGAGAAATCAGTGGGTTGTCTCTTAGATCTAAGAGAGTTTTTTTTGAGAAATCGCAAGTTCCTGACCAACTTCTAGGCGATTTCTTAAATGAGGGTATCACATTCTTTATTCGTGTCTTCCACCATGGAATATTGAGGATGTTAAATCCTGCTACTACGTTAACTGAATCAGTCATTGGATTAAATTATTATAGGTTGGATCGCACCAAACACAAATTGTTAGATCTTTTCGTGTTTGCCCGCTCTGATAACAATTGAAAAGACGAGGGTACCCAAATACACCACAATCTTTTATTTATCCACCTATAAGTCCTCTTACTGAAAGTGATCGTCTATGGAAAGAGTCGAGAAAATGTAACGAATCGGTATTCATACTTTGTGTGATTGACTATGGATACGAGATCGAGACAATACGACTACAAAAGTGTGATACCTGATAATAGGTTCGGACTTAACCAAACTCTATATGATCACTATCAAGTATGTACGGAGTTAACGTTTGTGAAATTCACTTTAAATTATATAAACAAATATAATTGCGGAAAATAAAAGTAAATCACACAGCAAGATTTTGTTAACGAGGAAAACTGCAAATGCAGAAAAACCCCGGGACCTAGTCCATAATTGAATACTCTCAGAATTAAGCCGCTATACAAAATCTACACCAACTTCGTATAGTTGGGACAAGGCAACTACCCCTAGTTCACTTAGTTTCCTCAGTATCCCTACGCTTCCGACTTTAATGAGTGCACACACTGGAACAATTCCTTTGGATCGTATTCCAAACAGTAAAGGAATAACAAATCTGTTTGGTAACAACTCTTTCGATTCTTTTAAGATAAAGATATCTCAATTTATACGCAAACGCTCTTCCATTTAATCTAATAAAATCCTTTTCCTGGTTAGATTAATCTATCCAATAACTACCGAAGTAGTCAAGTTTAGATTCGCAATCAATCGATATAGATTCCAACAAGAAACTATAAAGTGATGCCGATCTCACGTAACTAATCAATCGAATAAATCTGATTCTAGTTGGATCCCAGCCGATCAAGGTTTGTGCACACCCAAAGATATGAGAACCAAATAAGAAATCTTTTTTGTATTCAAATCTTCTTTAATCTTCAATAAATACCTGCATAACATCACTTGAATCTCTTGTGATCAATCACACACAGAATGGAGTCAGTTAACAATGGATTATCACAATATGTCTTTAGATCTACAAAAAGTTCTAAAGATCCCGTCGATACTTCGATTTAGTTTGAGTGAATCTTATATCAGAAGAGAAGATTTTCAAGAATAAACAAACTAGGTGCAACGAAAGTTTCAACAAGTGTTAGTCAGTCAAATCAATTGAAAACTAATAACACTGCAATTATCTAGTTTCCCACCAACACTACTCGTAGAGCTTCTTGATCCCACAGAAGTCTTTATACGAGCAGTCATAAAAGATTTCGCCTAATTAGGGTACTTTCCTCTACGGATAGACGGCTCCACCAGAAACAACAAAAAGATGAAGTTTGCCTGCCTCTTAGGATGGTTTGCTAGAAATGCAAACTTAGGTATTTATATACCAAGGATGTTTGGACACCAAGGAATTTCCAAAACCGAAAATATTCTCAAGATATGAAATGAATAGCAAAATTCGGTTTTAATAATTCCAATAAATGTTTGTCCAAAATTTCCGAAATCTCAAAATATAAAATCTCCAATTAGTAAATGCACATTACTAATTTTTATTCTCTAGAGATATGCATTTAATTGCTAGTAATTAAAGCATATAAAACCAAAAACCTTAATTAAAAGATTCTCAATCTATTTCGGCACAGGATCTCCTTGAGTACTAAGGAATATCTTTGAACAATAAATGATAAGAGTTACTGAACGGTACAAAGTATGTTGACATCTTTTCACTATAAATCCTTATTCATATTTACATGGATTTACATTCTTGGAATCGGTTATATCAGACTTCCAAACAAGTTTAGAATTGATTCGCCTGTATTCCAAGATCATTATGTGATTGATCAAATGTAAAATCACATACATGGATTCAATCGGTTCTACCAATCACTAGGATAAGTTATACCTTAATATGGAAACACTTGTGATCGGTCACAAAAGTTACCAGGACCGGTTACATCAATCACCAGGACTGGTTACCATATACTCATGGTATTGCTTGTGATCGGTCACACCAGTTACTAGGATCGGTTACACCAATTACCAGTATCGGCTACACCAATTACCAGGACCGGTTACACCAATTACAAGGATTGATTACACAACTTCTCTGTGATCGATCACACCAATTACTAGGATCGGTCACACCAATTAAAAATATCGATCATACCATCTCATGGTGATTACTTAGGATTGGTTACACTAATTAACAAAAACTAGTCATACCAAATCATAAGTCAGGCATTGTGATTAGTTATACCAAGATACATAACAAATTTACGATCTGTTCTACCATCTCACACATATTGGTAATCCAAAGATATGCAATGAATAGCCGTACCAATAAGCCTAACGATTTCCCTTTCGATTCATAAAACAAGTTCATGAATGTACTTCCTTTAAGAAAATGTAAAACATTGTTTCTTAGGATGAAATCTTCATCATAACCCATTCACATAATCAAAACAATATATACACGATTATGTCGATGTCATATCTACGAAGTTCAAAAGATAAGCGTTATACTTCGTAGTCTAATTCCCTAATACTATGATCATACAAATATGACCATGTCACATCACTAGAGTAATATATACACTATGTACAATATATACAGCTTCACAATTATGTTTTCAATATAGCACGACTTGAAAGATACGTTAGGAATGAAAGAAGTTCAAGTCAATATTACTAACCTCAAGAGGAAGGATGATGTTGTCGTTGTAGTTCGCTTCTTCTTCACTTTCTTCAGGTCTTCGGAGTAATACTTGTATGTCTCAACATTCCTAGACTTTCTAGTCTAGCCTAAACGAAGTTGACTCTAGTATACAATCAAGCGACTTTAGATGAGTTTTGAGTCACTAAAATATGACAACCAAACTTGACATACCAACGCTTGGTGAGTTCAACCGAGCAATGCTCTAACACTTTCTAGTCTAACCTAAATGAAGTTGACTCTAGTGTATAATCAAACGACTTTAGATGAGTTTTGACACACTAAAATGTGACAACCAAACCTTACATACCAACGCTTGGTTGGTTCAACCGAGCTATGCTCTAACAGTCTCCCCTTTTGTCAATTTTAGTGACAAAACTCTTATAAAAAATGGGTAAAATTTTTTACAAGAATTCATTTTCATACGTTTGATTCCAAGTTTCAACAGCACAATAACCTGTATATATTCAATCAATAAATGACGTTGTTGACATTTGAATAACAAAGCTTATACTCCCCCTAAAGGCAAGCTAGGTAGATATTCAATATGAACATCCTTGTTATTCCCCTTTTGTAGTCAGAATTACTACACAACAATATGATATGTTTCTCCCCCTTAGTCAATGCTTTACTCTTTCGTTAGTTATAACGTTTAAGCACAATTGTCCTTTCATTAGTGATTGCAAATCACTTGTTTATTCCGTATATTTCTCCCCCTTTTTGTCACAAAATGACAAAGGTTCGAACAAATAAAGGACAAACCGAAAGGATCTTACAAATCTAAAAGACTTGTAAACAACCTATAAGAGTTAAGCACGAAGGTTTCACATACCACTTTAGATAGCCAATATTAAAACCGTAACTACAAGTAATTTAGTTTTAATATGTTATCAAGGAAACAATTTCCCAAAGCAATTTTACCTAATAGTTCAACAAATCGACTAAGAAACTTAATTCCCTTGTTAAACCGATTGTAAACATACAATCTCTTATTTCGATAAGACCAAAATAAAGATCAGAATTAACTTTATTTTTCTCATCAGGTTCTAATTATTCAGACAATAACTTAGACCTTTATCTTTAGACAAGACAAACACTAGGTTAGTTAACTAGTTTTTCTTGTCAAGGCATTCGATTAGACTTGAATAACCTAATCCTCCAATTTGATAAGTCTAACTAAGATCAGAATTAACTTAGTTTCTCTTATCCGGAATCGATTTGGACTAAACAAATGATCCCGTTTTTTTTTTGGTTTTTTTTTTGGGTAAGTCGAAAATTGTATTGATGAATAGCAAATATTTACAACAGTTTACAAGAAAAGAGGCACGTAGACCCCAAAAACTTACAAACTATTTAAATCTAAAATTGGAGACATTAGGAAATTCTATAGAGTTTAGAAAATAAGGTCTCCCGTCATAACTCATTCCTTCACCGTTTCTTAACAAACATCCTCTATTAGCCATTGTCTCCGCAGCAAAATTAGCTTCCCTGTAAGAATGCACAAAACGAATTGAAGCATATCTACTTTTAATAACCCTCCACCGATGCCTTACAAACCAAGGAACACTAGAATTTGATAAGGCCGTGACAGCCCCAACCGAATTCGAACGTATTAATATGTTAGACACTTCCCATTTTTGTGCCCATTCCAACCCAACAATGATGCCATAAAGTTCATCTAAGAAATTATTTGTTCTTCCCAAACCAATGCTCATAGCACCTATAACATTACAATCTGCATCACGGACAACAACCCCAGCACCAGCAGGCCCCGGATTACCTTTGGATGCACCATCGCAACACAAAAGTAATTCACTTCTATTTGGAGGAAACCAAAAGCATTCCACCGGCTAAATATGCTTCACTTGTCTATGTTTAACTCGGAACCAATTCAGAATATGCAAATCTACTGAAGTGTTATGCGAAATGCCCTTCAACCGTCTTGAGTAATCATGAATCCAATGGAAAACTACCTTCTTAATGCAATTCACGTTAACTGACCTGTTCTGGAAACACGCCATATTTCTTGAATGCCACAGCTCCGCACGACCAGATTAGCTAGCAACCAAAGATCCTTCACCATACGGCTCATTCCCTTTGCTGATTGTAAGAAGCAACCAAATTATAGTTTGCTGTTAAAGAGAAGATACCCGAAATCCAACTCCAAACTTGCTGTGCAACCGGTCAGTTCCACAAGATATGCTCCAAAGTTTCCTCATCAGCCTTGCAAAAATAGCACTTGTTAGGAAGATAAAATTTAAATCTATTTTGAAGTTTATCTTGCGTAGCACATGCCTTCCTAACGATCTTCCAGTTCTGAGTAGCTAAATTAGGGTGAATAGCAGCCCTCCATAACAAGCAATACACCTCTATTTCTGCATATTTCTTCCTAATTAATTGCTTTGCTGAACGAACTAAGAATTGTCCAGTTAACTCCGACATCCAGACCCTACAGTCTTCACCTCCCTGCGGCACTGGCAGGTTATTTAAATCCATTCCAGACCTCAGCAAATTCTGGACGTGAATCCCCTGCAACTGCCAAGCGTTATTAATCAACATATCACTAACTTTGACAGTACTGTCCAGCTCATTGTCCCAAAGAATGGAAGCAATACTTTCTGTGCAATACCAAATGTTAAAATAAAGAGATGTAGACCTTCCATCTCTGAGAAGGACTTTGGTATTTCTGTCCACGGTGTCATGAACCATCCGCACACCAGGAAGAATGGAAGACTTAACACCATAATGTTTAATTCTACCAGTCCTAGTAGTGTATTTTTCTCATAAGAAACGTGCTCATTTCTTATTAGAAGAACGAATACTCCAACATAATTTTATGAGAAGGGCCTTATTTGTAACTGCCATACTTGTAATTCCCAATCCACCTTCTTTCACAGGGATGCAAACTTTATCATAACCCACAATAAACTTCCTTGTAACTTCAGAGTCCCTGGACCAAAGAAAGTTGTGAATAACCCTTTCACATTGAAGAATAAACTTCCGTGGCCACTTGTAAACAGCCATATCGTGGATGGCATAACTAGCAATCACATAATTGATAAGAACAACACAGTCTTGAAAATAAAGCATTTTTCCTTTCCAAACTGAAAGTTGTTTCTTAATTTTATCAATTACATTACTAATGTGACGATATTTGACAGCTCCAGGCATAATTTGAACACCCAAATACCTGTACGGGAAAGTAGAGACCTCCATGCCAAGTAAATCCATGATAATTCTACAACGACTCAAGGATCCACCACCATAATAAACCTTACTCTTTTTACGACAAACAGTTCGACCCGAAGCCGCTTGATAATTACCAAGAAACGCAAGAAGATTATGCAAGCTCTTCATGTTGCCTTTGCGAAAAATCATTATGTCATCAGCAAAAAAAAGATGAGTGGGAGAAATACCTTTTTTCGAAAACATTGGCGTCATTTTCTTCTCAAGAAACAGTTTGGTAAGATTTCTACTAAGAACATCTTCAATCAAAACAAAAATAAGAGGAGATAAAGGATCACCTTGCCGTAATCCTCTATTGATCTTGAAAAAACCCTCTGGACTACCATTGAGAAGAATAGAAATTCGAGCCGAGTTGAGAATCGAATGAATCCAAGAACACCAGCTTTGGGAAAAACCATACCTCTGAAACGCCTCTAAGACAAAGGACCAGCTAACCGTGTAAAAAGCTTGGGTAATATCCAGCTTTAGACCCACATTGCCATCCTTACGTTTAGTTTTCAAATCATTTACCATCTTTGACGCCACACTGATATTTTCATGTATGTTTATTCCCTTCATAAACGCAACTTTCTCCTCCGAAACAAGCTTATCAATAACACTACCCAGTCTTGTAGCTAGAATCTTAGTAAAAAAATTAAATAAAAAAATTACTAAGACCAATGGGCCGAAAATTACGAAGAGTATTAGCTCCCCTTACCTTGGCCAAAAAAATCATAAAACTAGAATTAGCCCCATTAGGAATCAATTGTTGTTGCCAGCAATAAGTAATATCGTTGTAAAGATCTTGTTGAATGACGTCCCAACAGTGCCTGTAGAAGCATCCAGAAAACCCATCAGGGCCCGAAGCACTATGAGCGTCAAGATCATAAACAACAACCTTAATCTCCTCACAAGTAGGAATCGCATCCATTCTCTGACTTTCTTCTATAGAAATACTGTCTTGCTCATACTGAAATAATTGCTCATCAATAGGCATTTCCTCCCCATCAAATTTAGCCTCAAAATAAGAAACCGTGTAGTCTCTAATCTGGTCATAATTAGAGACTATATTCCCATTATCATCCACCAATTCCGAAATCATATTACTGCTCCTGCGAGTTCGAATATTGGCATGGAAAAAAGAAGTATTACTAGCACCTTCCGTAAGCCACTTATTCCTTGATTTCTGCTTCAACATAATGGATTGCTGCATTCGAATTTCCTGAAGAATAACAGAAGCTTCTTTGGCAGAATTCAGCTTAGTTAAATCTTCCAGATCTTCATCCGAAATACGAAGAGCAACTTCCATTGTCAATTTAGCCTGTTTGAGTCTAGAATGAACATTACCAAAGACACGTAAATTCCATCTCTTCATGGACGCCTTTAATCTCTTGAGCTTGAAAGGGAAAATAAAAGCAGGAGAGCCAGAAACAGGAGCATTCCAACTCTCAATAACCATGCGCAAGAAATCAGGATGTGTAAACCACATCTTCTGCACTCTAAAAGGGGCTCTCTTAGGTCTTGAATTAACAAAAAGAAAACCAATAAGAGTAGAATGGTCAGAAACTTCACGGGGAAGAACTTTACACCGCCAATTCTCAAACCATGTAAGCCACGCCTCATTAATCACAACACGATCTAATTTGCAAAGAATTCTACGTACACCTGATTGGCCATTAGCCCAAGTGTACTTAGAACCAAAAGAATCCGCTTCAAAAAGGTTGTTGTCATCCAACCAATCACCGAACTCCTTAATAGCTGAAGTTCTTGGCTCGCAACCCCCTTTTTTTCATCATTACGAAGCACACAATTAAAATCTCCCATGACCAACCAGGGAGTATTATTATCAACCGAAGAAAGCTGCTGCCATAACCTCCTTCGATTTACTTGAAAACAACTAGCATGAACAAAGGATATTAAAACACCCTACGTCTCAATAGTAATAGCTTGTCTACTTGTATTAACAACCACCAGAGTATTCATATCAATGGACCAAAAAATCTAAATGTTTCCTTTAGACGAGCCAACTGAATTATGAATAACTTCCTTTTTATAACCATCCACATATAAACCTTGCAAGAAATTAAAAGTACAATGTAACTTAGGCTCAGCAAGACAAAAAACATCAGGTTTGAACTCTTTAAGTAACTCCGTCAATTTGCACCTGACTCATCATGCGCAAACCCATTGATGTTCCAAAAAAGAACACGCATTATAAACTAGAGTTGGAGGAGTTATTAACTAGCTGCGAAGAAACACCAGAATTTATCCTTGGTGAATTTCCTCTTAAAACACGGTTACTTAAATTGGACATCTCAACTTCCTAATCTGATAAGGTTTCAGAAACCGAGCCTGGATTAGAAACCTTGAATGCTGTGGAGTTATTTATCATCTGATGTAAAGAAATCATCCGAGCTCTCTTAGCTTCCTGTTCAACCCTAAATTTAGCATCACATGAGTTTCTGAAACTGGAACAGAATTGAGAGCATCAAATTTGTTAGCTGTCAAAATATATTCTCCAGCCAGCAACTGATCACAAAGAGGAGTCGAAGGAACATTAAGAGTCCTATCAGGGTTAGGAATCTTAATTCCAACCGTACCTGACTTAGTATTAGGTGGCCTAGTTTCACCCACTTTGCCACCATGAATTAAAACTGAGTTTGAATCCTGCACTTGCTTAGTTTTTTCCAATTCAACAAATGCAGACTCAAAAGCAGCTTTGGACTTTGCAAAAGCTTCCTCCAACTGCTTAGTTTTCACCAACTGAGAAGTAAACTCCAAGTTTTCAACTTCAACCACCCTGTTAGCTATAACTTCAGGAACCACAGGAATTTTTGGAGCGTTCTTACCCTTCTTACGTTTAGCAACTTGCCATTCACCACCAGCATTGCTACCTTGACTGCCTTTGTTGTTAATCCTGACCCCAGTATTTTGAGGATGAGCCTCGATATTTCTTTGCTGAACAGGCACGATACTCTGCTGAACAGCAGAGACCTTTGGCTGTTTTTTACATTCCTGATCGTTATGCTCTATTATCTTGCAGTGTGAACAAAATTTTGGCTTCTTTTGAATCTCCACCGGTTGCCAGAAATCCAAACCACCCACAATAACGTGAATAGCATCCGTAGCAGGTTCAACAAAATTAATGTCAACAAGAACTGGTGTAAAGTGGCCATATTCATGTGCAAGCGTACGCCTATCAACCACGATTGGAGTACCCAACGATTTCGCCATAGCCAACAGAGTTTTTTCGATCCAGAACTCTACTGGTAAGCCGGGAAACTTAACCCACACAGAAGCATGTGAGGTTCTCTGCTTGTCTGTGTCAAATCCAGGAAACCACTCAATTAGGTTTAGCTTTTGATGATCGAAAAACCAAGCTTCAGCATTCAACAACTTGTCCTTATCAGCTTGTGATTGCAACTTGATGATAAAAAAAACCCTATTCATAGGAACAAATTGAACACGGCCCTGCCCTAGCTGCCATTGATGCTCTAGGTTATCTTTCACGTCCTGAAAGTTAACACCTTTTAAATCCAGTCTCCCAATGAGGCTAAATCTCCAAATATCGCATCCTTCCAAATAAAAAGATTCGGGAAGAACCACTGCTGGTTTTCCTTCTTTCTCAGTTGGTATAGGTAACGTACTTAGGTCTACGGATGTAACTGGCAGCTGTTGCTTACCCTTAACCTGATCAGCATACGTGAGAGTTCTCAACTGATTAGTTTGAGAACTATCTCCCATCTGGAATCACCCAAGGATGATTGAGAAAAGATATGAAAAAAGTGAAAGTTTGAAAACCCTAAAAAAATCGCCAGGGAAAAATTTTAGGAGAGAAAAAATGTCGAAGGAAATCCCAAAAGGCAAAATTTGTTAGTATTTCGTTAAGCCATAAACAATACATACAAACCAAAATAAATTGACTTGCACAATTATTTTCTTAACCGGAAGCAATTGAAACAAACATAAACATTATAACACCGAAATTGCACTGAATTTCGTTAAGCAAAAACACTTGATACCCAACAATAAAGAAGATACCAAACAATAAGCCAAATAAATTGACACAGTTTTTCTTAATCGGAAACAATTGAATCATACACACACACATCCATACACAATAATGGAACATATCAATTGTACCGAAATTTCGTTAAGCAAAAGCAAAATATATGCAATATAAACAGGCTTTTCTTAAACAGGAAAACGATTAACTAACAAATTCGTTACCTCAGATTCCGCAGCTTCTTCTCCCTAGAAAGATATGTCATTAAGCGCAAGTTCAGGTAAGAATTCCACCCCAGTATGTTGTCATCATCTCGCAAGAACAAAAGAACAACATTAAGAAGCAACCTTTACCAGAGAAAGGTTGGAACGGTTTTAACTAATGCGTGCCAATAGCAAAAATTGAAAACCCGAAACACATATGTTATGCTAAACACAACTCATGTAAACATAAATTGATTCAACATATTGTGACTTTTCACATATGAGTTTTAATCGGAACACCTTATGATCCTTTGATAAAGCCTACCAACATGGGCTAGAACTTAATCCCACTAAATCAAAAAGCCACACAAACCATAAGGGTTACATCATATGAGATCGAATATTAAGGTTATGAAAACCGAAATCAGACATCCCATAAACCAAATACACATAGCAAAAATATAAACATTCATTCACAGGCTATGTAATCGGTAACTATCACAAAAAAAAATTATACAAAAATAATTTTATTCATAAAGAATGATAGTTTTATTAAAAATAGAAATTATACAATAATTGAAGCAAATCTAACATTGCTGTCTAATTTTCTGGATTAGATCTTTGAAAAGTCTTCTTCAAAGATCATCTTCAATATCCTCAAATTTCTCGGGATCTTTATCAACTGCATCACGACTGATTTCCCGAATTCTACACACAGTACCTTGATTATGTTCACAGGCTAAGGCATTAACCTTTCGATTAGTATTCCGAATATACTCCCTATTACCGATTCCAAGTTTAATCAACTTTCTTCGGTTACAAATAACAGTTCTTAGTAATGCTGCTTGTCTGTGATGAGTTTCAACAGTACTGAGGAGGACTTGGCGAAGATTGAGAATATCAATCCTAGCATCCAAACTATTTTGGACTAGAAGATTGGTAACTCCTCCTTGATATGACATATCTTCATTCTCTTTTCGTTTATTTTCACAACCAGATTTCTTGAAGGAATCAACAAGATTAATGGTTTCATCAGAAGCCATTCCACTCAAAGCTTTTAGAATCTTAGCTTGAGATCTGTTTTGAGGATACATCTTTTAGTATAAGTTATCAAACAAGATGAGTACATATACCAGAGGATTTCAACACATACCAAACATAGGTATCAGCCTTAAATAAATAATTCTGACCAGATTTGAAAATATTTTCGCATCTTATGTGTTTCCAAATCATATAAATTTTTCCGAAAAGAATCAATCTTCAAAATCATGTATCTAAAATACTCTAGATAAGAAAACTTATCATGTTTACACAAGTTGGTTTAAGACAACTTTTCTACACACAAAAACTCATTAAATGTTTTTCAGGTAGATTGTGTATTCTCTCTATGTTGAATAAGAGATATTGACAGGATTCCGGATGCCCTGATACTTGTGCTTCCTTACATCAAAAGATTGGGCATTATAAGGATGCACTTTCCAATGTTGCTAAGTGTTGGGGTGCGAGGAATTTTCCTCACCAAGTACCATTGGAGCAACATCTTCCTTCTTATCTTTAGAGCCCAGGATGGTATATCCTTCTTATTCGAACCCAAGTAGTCTTGCTCTGACATCAAACAGATTGCAGATATCTTTCTTTCAAAACTTTCTATATGCCTTTTTAGGGTATCCATACCTTGTTGAAAATGTCTTTCTAAGGATTTGCCAAAGCATACCTCTTGAAATGATTCTGTAAGAAGATCTTCTATAAGGATTTTAATCCTTATTTGTGAATGTTCCAGTGATTGTGAAAGATATTCACACTCTGAAGTTTGCTGATTCACTTCATTACACAAAGCCAATTTTTGTTCCAAATAATCTGCCAGATTATTTTGAAGACAGAGTATTTCACGTTTGCCTTCACAAATTCTTACATTTAGTTGAAAAATAAGTTCTAAGACATCTTCCAGGATATCAATGGATTTTCCTGTTTCTGAAAATGTTTTGACTTTGTTGTAAAACCTTTGTAATCCATCCATTAATTCAGGATTAGAACAGGATAGTGAATCCAAGTTCTTCTTTCTTTCTGGAATAGAAACAGAAGATTTTTCACCAGTAATTGGAGTCGGATCCAAAACAATCTTTGAACTAGTTACTTGTTCCTATTTTTTTGGATGCATTCTTTTCTCATCATGTACATGATTCTCAATCAAGTTATCAGTCACAGACTTTGTTCTTGATTTTAGAAAAGAATTACGAGACCTATTTCCATTGACTCCTTTTGAGAGGTTATTCTCAACATCTTGATGTACGTTAACTAAGTCCTTCATAAGTTTAGCTTTACTTTTCTTATTTCGACTCATTTCTTATAGGTTGGATCGCACCCAACACAGATTGTTAGATCTTTTCGTGTCTGCTTGCTCTGATACCAATTGAAAAGACCAGGGTACCCAAATACACCACAATATTTTATTTATCCACCTATAAGTCCTCTTATCGAAAGTGATCGTCTATGACAGAGTCGAGACAATGCAACAAATCAGTGTTCACACTTTGTGTGATTGTCTATGGTTACGAGATCGAGACAATACGACTATGAAAGTGTGATACTTGATAATAGGTTCAGACTTAACCAAACTCTATAAGATCATTATCAAGTATGTGCGGAGTTAACGTTTGTGTAATTTACTTTAAATTATATAAACAAATATAATTGCGGAAAATAAAAGTAAATCACACAGAAAGATTTTGTTAACGAGGAAAACTGCAAATGCAGAAAAACCTCGGGACCTAGTCAAGAATTGAATACTCTCAGAATTAAGTTTTTTTTTTTTGGGTAAGTCCAAAATTGTATTGATGAATAGCAAATATTTACAAAAGTTTACAAGAAAAGAGGTCCGTAGACCCCAAAAACTTACAAACTAATTAAATCTGAAATAAGAGACATTAGGGTATTCTAAAGCATTTAGAAAATAAGGTCTCTCATCATAATTCAGGCCTTCACTATTCCTTAGCAAACAGCCTCTTTTGGCCATTGCATCAGCAGCAAAATTAGCTTCACGATATGTATGTATAAAACGAATAGAATCATAGTTGTTCTGAATATTTCTCTACCTTTTCCTAGCAAACCAAGGAACATTAGAATTAATAAAAGCCATTACAGCTCCCACTGAATCTGAATGCACCAAAACCTTTCTAACAGTCCACTTAAGAGCCCACTCCAAACCAACAATGATAGCATAAATTTCATCTAGGAAGTTATTAGTTCTACCAAGTCCAATACTCATAGCACCAATAAAGTTACAATCTGCATCTCGAACTACTACTCCATCTCCAGCAATTCCTGGGTTACCCTTGGCAGCACCACCACAACATAATAAAAATTCGTCTCTATTTGGGGGAGACCAAAAGCACTCAACAGGTTGTGCGCATTTCACCTGTCTATGCCTAACTCGGAAAAAGTTCAAAATAGTCAGGTCCGAAGAAGAGTTGTGCATAAAACTCTTTGCACGGAATGAATAGTCATGAATAAGATGAAATACCCGCTGTTTGAAAAAGTTTAGATTAGCTGACTTGTTTTGAAAGTATGCTTGATTTCTGGCATGCCATAGTTCATCACGAGTAACCATGTTTGCCAATAGCCATAAGTCTTTTATAATGCAGCTCCTCCCCTTGGATGATTTATAAGAAGTAATCATATCATAATGATCATGCAAAGAAAAAATACCTGAAATCCACTCCAAAACTAGTTTAGCAAAAGAACAGCTCCACAAAATATGTTCTCAAAATTAAGCCGTTATACAAAATCTACACCAACTTCGTATAGTTGAGACCAAGAAACTACCCCTAGTTCACTTAGTTTCCTTAGTATACCTGCGCTTCCGACCTCGATGAGTGCACGTACTGGAACAATTCCTTTGGATGGTATTCCAAACAAAAAAGGAACAACAAATCTGTTTGGTAACAACTCTTTCGATTCTTTCAAGATAAAGATATCTCAAGTCATATGCAAAGGATCTTCTGTTTAATCTAATAAACTCATTTGCCTTGTTAGATCAATCTATCCAATAACTACCAAAGTAGTCAAGTTTAGATTCGCAATCAATCGATATAGATTCCAACAAGTAACTATGAAGTTATGCCGATCTCACGCAACTAATCAATCGAAGAAATCCGATTCTAGTTGGATCCCAGCCGATCAAGGTTTGTGCACACCCAAAGATATGAGAACCAAATAATAAATCTTCTTCGTCTTCAAATCTTCTTTAATCTTCAATAAACACCTGCACAACACCACTTGAACCTCTTGTGATCAATCACACATAATACGGAGTCTGTTAACAGTGGATTATCACAAGATGTCTTTATATCTACAAACAGGTCTAAATATCCCGTCGATACTTCGATCTAGTTTGAGAGAATCTTATATCAGAAGAGAAGATTCTCAAGAATAAACAAAAACTAGGTGCAATCAAAGTTTCAACAACCATTAGTCAATCAAATCAATCAAAAACTAATAGCACTGCAATTATCAAGTTTCCCACCAACGGTACTCGTAGAGCTTCTTGATCCCACAAAAGTCTTTAAAAGAGCGGTCGTAAGAGATTTCACCTAATTAGGATACTTTCCTCTCCGAATAGACGGCTCCACCAGAAACAACAAGAATGAAGTTCGCCTGGCTCTTAGGATAGTTTGCTAGAAATGAAAACTTAGGTATTTATAGACCAAGGATGTTTGGAATCCAAGGAATTTCCAAAGGCAAAAATATTCTCAAGATATGCAATGAATAACGAAATTCGGTTTTCCTAATTCCAATAAATGCTTGTCCAAAATTTCCAAAATCTCTCCATAGAAAATCTCCAATTAGTAAATGCACGTTACAAATTTTTATTCTCTAGAGATATGTATTTAATTGCTTGCAATTAAAGCATATAAAATTAAAAACCTTAATTAAAAGATTGTTTGAGGGTAAAAACTGGTTCTGTTGTTTTTTGGTAAATTTGGGTGTGTTGATGAGAAACGAATTAGTACCTTAAACAAATGCACTGCATGGGAGTACTTATAGATTCGAGAGATCAATCTGTAAGACTCTGGCCTAAACAAAGAAATGGCCGTTCAAGATTAAATTCGGTCACAAAGTGAAGGAGAAGGGTTGATCTTAAGGAGGGAAGCGAAGAAGGTGTTTGAGATCAGAATGTTGAATAATGAAGGTGTGGTTGTTTTATGACTTGTATCAGAATATGGTTTATGGATACTTGTGTTGATAACACTTGTTCTTTTGAAATAGATTGAAAACCTATTTATACAAGTCATTGAGCGCACCCTGATCTCATAGGAAGTGGAGGAAGTGAAGTAGTGGAGTTGTGCGGAAAGTGGTGATCATCGTGTTTCCGTTATGAGGGAAGACTGGTCACACTCTCACCCACTACTCTCATTACTTGTTAACCGTCCGTCCTTTCCTGACACTTTCACATAATGGACGCGTTGCACGCCGCACGCTGTAAACTGCCATACCAATACCCTAGTGAGTATCCCCCAGTTCGTGACATGTTTGATGTCTCGAGTAAATGGGTCAATTCGTGAGACTTGCCGCTAAAAGAAGCACGTAGTGCTTCTTAGGTAAAACAATAAAATTATTCGTGAAATCAGCATTTATGAATCATCGTTTATAATCAATGCGTATAAAGCATTGTTTATAGTCGATGTGCATAACGCATCATTGTTTTAAAGATCGCCTAAATTAGTCTCGAGTCGACCATCTTAAAAGAAGAGCGTGACCGGGCACCTTTGGGCGATCGTTTTGTACCTCTAGGGGTGAGCTACTGCTTGGTCGATCACTCCCTATAGGCGAGTGGCGGATGGTAGCCATTCTAAAATCCTACCGGTTGATCTAAATTGGACCTGGATCGCTCAAATTGGCTAGCCAAGTTGAATGGCTGAGATGATTTGCGGCAGTTAATGACTGCAGTTGAGGCAGCACGAAGGGCCATCTTTGGGTAATTGTTTTAGGATCACATGGGATAGTTATAGATTGGCCGATTGCTCCTCATGGGAAGGGGATGACCGGTGATCACAGCGTCGCCCTATCGGTTATCTAACATCTGATCTAAACCGTCCGACCAAGCTAGCGAAGTTTGATTAACGAGATGGTTTTCGGCAGCTATTTACTGCCGTTGATTCAAATTAGGGTTTGGAAGCCGTGTGGCCAACCCTAGTTTGGCTGATCGATTGAAAACGCTGGGCGCTAGTTTGAGAAGGCCGATCAGCCATGTGAAAAGACGGGTCGCTGGTGTGCACGATGACATCTTTTTGGCCATCTAAAATTAGATCTAAGCCATTCGATCTGGCTGGCGAATATGGGCGGTCATGATTGATTTGCGATAGTAACATACTGCCGCAAACACAAATTAGGGTTTCAAAGCAGCCGCGTCTGCCCTAGTTCGATCGAATGGTTTGATGCGTCATTGACTTGCCATGAGCAAGTCGATCGACTGGGAATAAAATTGGGACGCCGGTGAACAAATTGGTGCCTCTTTGATCGTTCGAGATGCGATCTAAGTCGTCCAACTTGGACGGATGCGATGGGTTTTGAGACCCTTTTTGACGGTCTTAGCTCGTTTGAGCTTGATTTGCCAATAGCGCGATCACCCACATTAGAGTTAATCGTTCGAAGGCGCTGCGGATGTACTAGATGGGATCCGTTCGGTCGGGATGCTAGTGGGCCCACCGGCGGTCATCGTGATGATTGCCTAATTCTGCCAGGAGTAGGCTAGGCTTGTTGAAATGCGTGGCCAAATTATGTGGCCATGATTATTTTTTTAGACTTACATGAACAGTCTAGATTTTCCTTAAGGAATTTAAACGCGTTCGATCACGCTATCTTTTAATCCAAAAGTGCGTAAACACGCTAATCTCTTTATCAGAGAGTGGTGTAGCCTACGTGAGTATTTTCATGCAGGTCTCAATACTGACACTTCGGGAGATTTATGCTACTCCGCTGCGAGTGAACATTAATCGTCATGTCATGCCAATATTGAGAGTTCGGCTGGGAACATAGCATAGGAAAATACCAGGAAGGTCATACATTAGCGAATAATGCAATAGGTTAAAATTTACAGAATATCTAGGATTGTTGCTTCACGCACCATTCTGGATAAATTTCATAAATATGTTGAATTGCTCAATACATATGTAAGCGAAAAGGTTTATGCACTCATCACTTTCAAAGAGCTTTTGTTCCTTTGCAGGATGACAGCGTATTAAATACAGGGTTTTACAATTTTAGCCCTGAACTAAAAAACCACCATCAACATTAAGTCCCCTGCTTAGCACATAATAGCGACGTTGTTGCGGGGTAAGCACTAGATGGTGAAAAACGAAGAAATTCACAAGAGAAATTCTGCGTACATTACCAGGATAGAGGCTGGCTCGGTTCTTGAGCAAGAAACGTTTGTTTTCAGCATACGTCAATTATCTTCAGGTAGATAAGTATCTATTTTATTGTTATCCCGCGTCTGAAGCCTTTATTAACGGAAGGTAGAGACTCATTTTCTTCCTGGGATCCTGCTGGTTTATGGAATATAAAGAGAAGTGTTTGAGCCTTTCTCCCCACACCGATCATTACAGAATTGCATTCTTCTTCATTCCAGGTATTGCTCCATATGTCTCATGTAATTTGATTTTTGTTTTTTTTTAATCGATTGTTGATATAATCATGATGCCTCTTCGCAGTATATGATGGGAACGTCCAGTGATGATTACTCTTCAACTTCTCCAGAGAAGAGTTTTGAAGTTGACAAACCCAGGGCTAACGTATTCGAGGAGGTGATGGCCAAAATAGATTCTCCGTTTCGCAAAGATGGTCGTGCTATACAGGGTATGTCTCTTGTGAACTTATGCGTCGTTCGAAAACGTGTTCAAGCTTTTCTGGCTTCAGTTAGTATGGAGGAGAAGTGGATACGTGATGAAGCGTCTCAGCGTGATGAAGCATCTCATCCCCCGAGTGCCAAGGCTGAAAGATTCGCGGCTCGATTGAAGCGGCGGAGGGTTGAGCATAAGCAATCTCCAGGTGGGAATAAGTATGATTACCATATTCATAATGGGATCATAATTCCTGATTCCAATGTGGACGAACCGGAGCATCCTCAAAAGACTGTTGGGGAAGTTTCTGAAAAGGACGTCGGTGCAGCTTCCAAGGAAGAGGTTGAATTAGCTTCTGTAGAGGATATCGAAGCGACTGCTGGAGGGAACGAAGTGGCTGCTGGGGAGAACATGGGAGCGGCATCTGGAGAAGATGTGGAAGCAGCTCCCAAGGAAGATGTTGAAGCGTCTCCTGGAAGGAACATTGAAGCAGCTGCTGAGAGATGAGTTGAAGCGGCGACCGAAAGGGAAGTCGAGGCGGCTTCTGGAGAGGATGTGGGGGCGCCTTATGAAAAAAGATGTTGAAGAAGCCTCAAACAACGGCTCTGGTGAAGGCGTTGTTGATCCCGCTGATAATTAGATTTCCCACTTTGTTATTTCTTTTCAACATCTTTTCGTAGCTTGTAGACATTTTTGGTATTCAGTTGTTTTTCTGTTTATGTGGTTGGAGCTTGATAGACGCATTTATGTGTCTATTTTCATCTCTATTGTGTATATT
>JAJJMB010017057.1:329072-350934 GCA_023531105.1 Papaver atlanticum
TATGATTATTTGCATAGAACTAATATAGGAAAATTGATTTTTATTGAATAGTTGTGAATTGTTTTGATGGGACATGCTAGGTTTTAAAACTTTTGATGTTTCATGCTTTGTGTTTACAACTATTACTTCAAAAATCTATTAGAGGCAAAATATTAGAATCACTTAAAAAGAAAAAGAAAAAAAGCATAAATATTGATTAGAGTTTATCATTTAATTGGTCAATGGTGGAATCCAGAGTCTCGGTGTTTACTTTATATTTTTTATACAACTTTATTTAATTGTTGAGTTTAATTTGAGTCTAGAAAATCCTTCACAAGTCTTATAGTTCGAATCATTTTTACTACAATTAAAAAACACATCAGAGCTTGAACCTTATCAAATAATAGTTCTTCTATTCATGTTATCTTGATACTCTAGTTGTAGCGCTCTCCAGTAAAGTTTCGATAAAATCTCCCTATTCCACTGAGGTGCGGTCGATGGGAACGCGACACTCGGTGATGTGTTTTCCTTTTATGTGACCGGATATCACTTCCATGATAATTACATATAACCCAAATAATGATATCTCGAAGTAGGGGATGCAATGATAGAAATTAAGGATTGACCACGAACCTGTCCACCTCCAATTGATAGCGCATTGCAATCCATGTGGTGATTAAGGGGATGCTTCATCGTTGAAACAAGTTGCACTTCAGGGTACAAAAGGCGCTTTCCTTAAAAATCACACACTGATCGCTTGACAATTTCCTTGCCCTTTTTTTTTTCTTCACGTACTCTCGTTTTCGGTGTTTCTTGAAAGATATGAGATGTTTCTTTTAGGGTTTTGTCTTTCTGGTTTGAATTGACGGGTAATGATTATAGTTTATGCTTACTCGAGACTTTGTGTCATGATTCAGGAGTAAAGAGATCTCTAAAAGAAAACGATACTTCGATTAACTGACAAATTGAAACCATAATTATGAATGCAAGTAGTGTAATCATTTTGGGGGAATTAAAAATATTGCATGAAAAGGGAAATTGCTAGAGAAAATACTAAAGGGAACGCTGGAGAAAAAGGTAACACACAGCGTTTTAGGTATTGAAAGGTTTGAGCTATCGTGAGTGAATTGTCACGCCTTCCAGTTTGTCGGCATTGATGAGCTTGAAGTAACCCCCTAAGATAACGTATGCCACTAGGTACGGCTCGTCTTTCCCTTCTGTAGGTGAATCAGGCTGAGTGGTAACTTTCACTACCATATCTCCAACTTGGAATGGATTTGGGTGTTGCGCCATTACTTTCCAAGATTCCTTATCTTTAACTGTGACAGCTTCTAAACTCTTGATAAAATACTTGAAAGGACCAGCATCCCATTCACATCTCCTGGTAACGGCTGGGTTGATAATCGGATCGAGTCCCCAAGCTTTGACGGGAGGAGAAGTGATTGGTTGCAGAAAAGGTTGTTCAATAAGACTTACTTGGGTTCGGAATCTTCGAATGTACATCGATGGGCTCTCTCCATGTAGTTGTGTCACATTGGCAAGTTGTTGATACGGAAACAAATGATCTTCGGGGTTGGACGGCTTGTTGGAAATCCTTTCAGGCATAGACACTGGCAAAGGACACACTCCTAGCCTTGCTTTGTTATCGTGCACCCACGAACGGCCCAGAATCATATCATAGTTCGGGAATTATTTAACAATATGAAACTTGCCGCGTGTTAGAGCATCTCCTACCTTGATTTCGAGATTAATGTACCCGTAAGCATCCTTCAATTCTCCTTCTGCACCTTTAATCATAGTTGGGAAGTGAACAACTTCCTGCTTTGAAATCTTCGCAGCTCTCAGAGTCTTGATAGTGACAATATTGAAATCAGATGCTGCATCAATCAGTATACTGTCAAACTCGACATCCTTTAAGTGAGCGGTGGTTAGGAGTCCCAAGTTGCATTTGTTAATCTTGCTTCCCAGGAAAGATTGGGGTTTTGGAGTGACTTTCCTGACTGGAAACAGACGTTCGCCTGATACAACACGGTTGAGGGCTCCAAACATGTCTTGACGCTGCGACTTAGAAAAGTACATAATTTCACATAAATGCTCCATCATAGACTGCAAAGTTTTGTTGACGGAGTCCCCAGAAATCATGCAACTCCTTAAAGGAAGAGGGTCCCTGTGAACTCCTTTATTTCCTAATTGAAGTTCTCCTGCATCCATCTTCTCTTTGAAAATACGCTTTAATTTGTTGCAGTCACTGGTTGGGTGGTTGACAAACCTATGGTAACGATAATATTTGGGATTTGCCATCTCTTCTTCGGTTGGCGGACGTCGGAGAGGAGGTAGCTTGATGGCGTCATCTTGAATCCATACTTCCAGGAGTTCAATGACTTCATCCATTGGAAATGGGAAATCTGGAGCAGCATCTCCAGTTCCTTGTTGTTGCACATAAATCTTAGCCGCAGCTTTCCGGGGTGGAGTTGTCTGCGCTGGTATTACACTCTTGGGTTGTTGTTCCGCTGCTGGAGCTTTCCTTTTCCCTCCTTCACCTACTACGCTTACAGAGGTACCAGTGTTATATTGCTTGTTGATGAGGCGCCTATTTCCTCGATTTTCGCGTACATCTTCACCCCTGGCCGATCTGGTTCTTTCTAACAGTGCTGGTGCAGTTGTGACCGACCGCTTAGAAGCTTCATGGAGTTCAGAGAACGTATGTAAACGCAGGTTTTCCAGCAAAGCACGATAGATGGGAACCATGCCGTTAATGCATGACTCCACAAATTGTTGTTCGGTCACATTTGGGTCGTGACAATCCAATGCTTGAATTCTGAATATCTTGACATAATCATTTGGATGTTCATTGTTTCGTTGAAATATTCTCCCTAAGTCCGAGAAAGTGATTTGCTCAGACACGAAGAAATACTTCTTATAGAAAGCGGTGACCATCTCACACCAGTTGGATATGCTGTTTGGTGCGATATTGTTGTTCCAGGTATACGCTCTTCCAGTAAGCGACTTTGAAAATTCTTTAAGGTAGAGGACATGATTGTATGTGTGTTCTCCTAAGGATTCCAGAAAGCGAGAGATGTGTTCAAGAGCATTACCAGTGCCATCATAGAGGGAAAACTGAGGAGAGGAGTATCCTCTCGGGAGAGGAACCCTTTACACATCAGGAGGGTACGGAGGTTGGTGCTGGTGCATGTCCATCGGGTTTTCTTTGCCTCGATTTTGGAGGAGACGCTTCAGGTCCTCACGTGTAATGAAGTTGGACGGCTGATTCCTTTCCCGTGAGCGTTCAGGAGCAACACGAACTTCCTCATCTATGAAGGCATGCCCTGTTGAAGTGCTTGCACTAGGAGTATTAAAAGTACTCCTCGTTGGCTCCATGGGTTGACGCGGCTTTTGTGGTAGTCGCTCCGTTAGCGTCTTGAGTAAAGTGAGTACCTCTTTCTGAGTTGTATCCATGTTCGTCTGATCAAGAACTTCTTGTCTTTCCATCAAATCGACAATGGTGATAGGGGGTTGGATTCCTATGGCTCCTTCGGTCTCTCATCCTGATGAAGAAATTGTGGCAGCCCTGGTGATAATTGGAGGTGTCATGCTTGAAGAAATATTAGGAGTAGCAGCGGCTCTTGCTCTGGTAATAGGAGGCATCACGTTAGAGGGGATGCTTCCGGCGTTACTGGTGTTGGTGCTATAGGATGTAGTACCATGCGATGTGTTGACTGTGCTGGCAGGCGTTACATTGGTGTTAACGGAAGGGATATTGGCACCAGGAGTGTTATCAACGCCTGTAGCATCAGGGTTGGTAACTGACCCATACCTAAGATCTACAATCTTGAATTTTAGAAAACTGAAATGAAATTGAAAATTGATCTTGCAACCGAGAGATTAATTTCCCAGTGTGGTCGCCAGTTGTTTGAGGGCAAAAACTAGTTCTGCTGTTTTTTGGTAAATTTGGGTGTGTTGATGAGAAACGAATTAGTACCCTAAACAAATGCACTGCATGGGAGTACTTATAGATTCGAGAGATCAATCTGTAAGACTCTGGCCTAAACCAAGAAATGACCATTCCAGATTCAATTCGGTCACAAAGTGAAGGAGAAGGGTTGATCTTAGGGAGGGAAGCAAAGAAGGTGTTTGAGATCAGAATGTTGAATAATGAAGGTGTGGCTATTTTATGACTTGTATCAGAATATGGTTTATGGATACTTGTGTTGATAACACTTGTTCTTTTGAAATAGATTGAAAACCTATTTATACAAGTCATTGAGCACACCCTGATCTCATAGGAAGTGGAGGAAGTTAAGTAGTGGAGAAATGGAGTTGTGCGGAAAGTGGTGATCATCGTGTTTCCGTTATGAGGGAAGACTGGTCACACTCTCACCCACTACTCTCATTACTTGTTAACCGTCCGTCCTTTCCTAACACTTTCACGTAATGGGCGCGTTGCACGCCGCACGCTGTAAACCGCCAGACCAATATCCTAGTGAGTATCCCCCAGTTCGTGACATGTTTGATGTCTCGAGTAAATGGGTCAAGTCGTGAGACTTACCGCTAAAAGAAGCACGTAGTACTTCTTAGGTCAAACAATAAAATTGTTAATGAAATCAGCATTTATGAATCATCGTTTATAATCGATGCGTATAAAGCATTGTTTATAGTCGATGTGCATAAAGCATCATTGTTTTAAAGATCTCCTAAATTAGTCGCGAGTCAACCGTCTTAAAAGAAGAGCGTGACCGGGCACCTTTGGGCGATCGTTTGGTAGCTCTAGGGGTGAGCTACTGCTTGGTCGATCATTCTTGTAGGCGAGTGGCGGATGGTAGCCATTCTAAAATCCGCTCGGTTGATCTAAATTGGATCTGGATCGCTCAAATTGGCTAGCCAAGTTGAATGGCTGAGATGATTTGCGGCAGTTAATGACTGCTGTTGAGGTAGCACGAAGGGCCATCTTTGGGTGATCGTTTGAGGATAAGATAGGCTAGTTATAGCTTGGCCGATTGCTCCTCATAGGAGGGGGGTGGTCGGTGATCAAAGCGTCGCCCTATCGGTTATCTAACATATGATCTAAATCGTCCGACCAAGCTAGCGAAGTTGGATAAACGAGATGGTTTGCTACAGCTATTTGCTGCCGTTGATTCAAATTAGGGTTTGGAAGTCGTGTGGCCAACCGTAGTTTGGCTGATCGAATGAAAACGCTGGGCGCTAGTTTGAGAAGGCCGATCAGCCATGTGCAAAGACGAGCCACTGGTGTGCACGCTGACATCTCTTGGGCCATCTAAAATTAGATCTAAGCCATTCGATTTGGCTGGTGAAGATGGGCGGTCATGATTGATTTGCGATAGTAACATACTGCCGCAAACACAAATTAGGGTTTGATGCGTCATTGACTTTCCATGAGCAAGTCGATCGACTGGGAAGAAAATTGGGCCGCCGGTGAACACATTGGTGCCTCTTTGATCGTTCGAGATGCGATCTAAGTCATCCAACTTGGACGGCCAACTTGGACGGATGCGATGGGTTTTGAGACCCTTTTTGTCGGTCTTAGCTCGTTTGAGCTTGTTTTGCAATTAGCGCAATCACCCACATTAGAGTTAATCGTTCGAAGGCGCTTCGGATGTACTAGATGGGATCCGTTCGGTCGGGATGCTAGTGGGCCCGCCGGCGGTCATCGTGATGATTGCCTAATTCTGCCAGGAGTAGGCTAGGCTTGTTGAATTGCGTGGCCAAATTGTGTGGCCGTGATTATTTTTTGAGACTGACATTAACAGTCTAGATTTTCCTTAAGGAATTTAAACGCGTTCGATCGCGCTATCTTTTAATCAAAAAGTGTGTAAACACGCTAATCTCTTTATTAGAGAGTGGTGTAGCCTACGTGAGTGTTTTCATGCAGGTCTCAATACTGACACTTCGGGAGATTCATGCTACTCCGCTGTGAGTGAACATTAATCGTCATGTCATGCCAATATTGAGAGTTCGGCTGGGAACATAGCATAGGAAAATACCAGGCAGGTCATGCATTAGCGAATAATGCAATAGGTTAAAATTTACAGAATATCTTGGATTGTTGCTTTACGCACCATTCTGGATAAATTTCATAAATATGTTGAATTGCTCAGTACATATGTAAGTGAAAAGGTTTATGCACTCATAACTTTCAAATAGCTTTCGTTCGTTTGCAGGATGACAGCGCATTAAATACAGGGTTTTACAATTTTATCCCTGAACTAAAAAAATCACCATCAACAAAGATTCTCAATTTATTTCGGCACAGGATCTCCTTGAGTACAAAAGAATATCTTTGAACAATAAATGATAAGAGTTACTGTACGTGTTCAAAGTATGTTGACATCTTTTCACTTCAAATCCTTATTCATATTTACATGGATTAACATTCTTGGAATCGGTTTTACCACACTTCCAAACAAGTTTAGAATTGGTTCACCTGTATTCCAAGATCACTATGTGATTGATCAAATATCAAATCACATACATAGGTTCAATCGGTTCTACCAATCACTAGGATTTATTATACCTTAATATGGAAATACTTATGATTGGTCACACAAGTTACCAGGACCGGTCACATCAGTTACCAGGATCGGTTACATCAATTACCAGGACCGGTTACCATATACTCATGGTATTCGTTTGCTTATATACTCAAAGGAAAGAAAACCCTAATTCCAACTTCTTGTGATCTTTCCAAGTTACCTAATCCAACTCTAAAAGAAGGAGAACCATCGTTATAAATCCCTTTGGATTTGTTTCAAGAGGGTTGCATAAGGTTTCAACATAGTTTTATTGCTAGGTTAGACATTAAGCTTAAACATTGCTAATGCTATTAGATATCAATAACACTCCTCACACTCCTCACTTGTATAGTACCACGTTAGCCTTCAGTTATTTTGTTCCACATTCACCTTCGTGAGGAAGACCTCATAAATTTCTGAATCATATCTGCTTGAATCCTCGCGCGTTAAGAACCCCGTATAAATTTATGAAACCTATCTTCAGTATCAAGGATACTGTAAATCAATTTCTCATAACCCATTGAATGGGTAGTAGTAAGTAAATGTAAAGAGTAGTAGGTGCAATATAAATATACATTCCCGATCCATTTATTAAATGCATATACATCACTGTCGTATTTATTAGTTCCTAGATTATGTACTTAGTACTTACAATTTTTAACTCAGACCCAAGTTCTATCAACTACAACTGATGGTAATGTTGTTGGTGTAAGGTCTTTTTGCACCATTGCTTCTGGAGTTCAATACAAAATTGAGCAGATTCATTCTTTTGCTTCTCCGACTAACAAACTCAATCCCATTATTTTGAGTCTGATTAGCTATTTTAGTATCATTGAATAGTAACTGACAAAAATATAAAGCCATTTTCAAAAGTTATTGGCTTTTCTTATTCAAAAAAAAAGACCAATGTACTTAAAGAAGTTTTCTTAGTCAATATAGAATTTCTCCAATTGCATCGTTCCAAAGCGTCTGTACTTATTATCAGAAAAGCATATAACATAGGGATGTTTATGTATCAAATAAGTCACATTAATTTTGTACCTTTTACTCAGCAGTACGCCCTAAGGCCTCATACATTGCCTTTAATACTCCTGTAGCCTGTAGCATGTCTCGACTGAAACGGAACCATGAAACAAAAAAGTACCAGCAAGCAAATATCCCGTAGTAAGGATTTCAAATGACTGAAAAAAAAATAAAAGCCCTTATTCTATTCAAACCGAAACACTTATACTGCCGTTTCTTTTATTCAGAAACTGAAACCCTCATTTCTGAGCAGTAAGCAACTGAAATGTGGTTTCTTATCATCATCCCCATTAATTTTTCTTAGGCCTTTACACGAACACATAATGCTCTACACAGTTTAAGTACCACTTAAATAGAAAAAACCTGAATCTGCAAGAGATCAAAAATCATAAATCAAAGGAACGAAATCATTAAAAAAACAAACAGAAAATCATAAATCAAAACAAAAACTAAAAGGAAAACATAAAAGAAGAAAAAAATTACCTTAATCTTAGCCTCAACGTTATCCACGCTATCACAAAACCGTGAAGATCAAATTTTGTGATGAATTTCTGTTTGGCGTTTCTACAAACAGTTAACGTGCGTTACGTTTGCTCTCTGAAAATAACCAACAAATTCTTTGAGAATTCTATTTGAAAGAGAATGAATGAAGAGGCATGTGTCCCTTCAGTATATCAGATGTTGTAAGAAAAACAATTCATCCACCCTATTACTAATCCTGAAAATAACCATCTGAAGCTCTAACCCTGTAACAATGACAGTTTAGCTTTAAACTTTCAGTTAATGAATTTTATCTTTCCACACCCGTAAAAAATGTGCAAAAATTAATATTCCATAGTGTACAATAATGTTCAATATACATTGATATGTAGCTTTTACATTGAATCACCATGATATTGTATTATGATTCTTACCAATCCATATAAATGCTTTTTCAAGGACACCAAAACATGGACCTATAAATCTGTCTAATCTAAGATTCTAATCGAGGAACTTCTTGAAAATTTGTGGCAACCGTTATGAAATTAATATCCTCACCGAAATTATCTCTTGAAAAATCTTCATGTGGATCTGCCATAAAATGTTTTATGGTCGAGGTGTCCTACATAGCTATACCAACACACTCAACCACACTGAAAAAAAGACACCTAATACCTAGTGAAAAAACATATTGTTGCCCAATCACAATACCCAATTTCCAAAATTCAATCAAACCAAAACTCAGAATATGAAAGAAGAGAAAGATTAAAAAAAAAATGTACTTGTGGGTTTCTTCACCAACAACGGTTTTCAAAATCAGTCATATCACCATTAACATCTAATGGAACCACATCCCTTTGTTTATGAGCTATAATATACTTTTAGTAAGGTCTTTTATCAAACACGTTATGCGCAACTTAAGAAATAAAAACTTACCAATATGCACTCAAGAACTGAAATACCTAGAGAAACAATCTATTGAAAGTAGTTTCAGGGACTTGGGCTTACCCAAAATAATGGAGAAAATTTCAGAATCATCACCGGTAATGCTTTCTGAAACTTACAACGATTGTCTTATTTAGCTGTTTTAGCGGATAATTGTAAATTTAAGATTTTATTTATATAATTGAATCTAAGATCTCAATTCTCCTTCATTCTGGCCCACAAAAATCTGATGTGGATAATTGTGGTGTTAGTATTATAAAATACAACTCTCTCATTGATTCTGACCCCACACAATTAACAAAAAGAACATATATTTTACACCAAACTTACACCTTCACGCAACCTCCACTTTCCCACTCCTCCTATTCATAATGTTCCAACCGAAAACTACCTCCACTTCTAAAAGCAGTGACTTGAACCACAACCAAACTCTGCGTCTGCCTAGGTTTTCCTATGACCTTTTCCGCCCTTACTTGGTTTTTCTAAGTCTTTTTGTGTTATGATTGTGTGATTGATTCATATGTTTTTGTGTGTGTCATTGTGTTGCAGAATATTAGGAGCCCTGAGATCTCTTCCAATCTGGAATTTGGATCCTTAAACCTGGGGTTTGTTTAACTCTATTCTCCCTATATTTTTTCTTGGTTTTTCAATGATTTGTTTAGCATGATAATTGATAATTTCAGGGAAGTGTTTATGACAGTAGATTAATCTAACTCTATAAAGGCATTGAAAATTTTGGCAGTGCATATTGAAAATTTTGGCAGTGCATAAAGTACCTTACTAAAATTATTTTATATCACATAAACAAAGGGATGTGGTTCCATTAGATGTTAATGGTGATATGACTGATTCTGAAAACCGTTGTTGGTGAAGAACCCACAAGTACTTTTTTTTTATATATATATATTTCTCTTCTTTCATATTCTGAGTTTTGGTTTGATTGAATTTTGGAAATTGGGTATTGTAATTGGGCAACGGTATGTTTTTTCACTAGGTATCAAATTCACAAATTCGTACCAATCTGGATTCACGAGTTCCTAGATTTTTAGGGTGTGCATACGAATATGCGTACTAAAAATCTGTTTGTCAACATATAATTACTCTGTTTCATGTACTGAGTACATGCATTACGGCTTCAGACTTATAACAGTATTCCCATTTTTGTAAGAATGGTATGTACACTGTCTTATATCCGAATCTATAATAGTTCTATATTTCTCTAAATCGATTTGAAACATTCCTGAATAACATCAATGACACATATCACTGTTCCAGGCTATTTTCGAATGATAAATCTTGAATCATGATTTTGATTACAAATAATAAATTGTCCTTAACCGAAATGCATCAAGTATGAAATGTTCATTAAGCTTCGTCATATTTCGAGAACTAATTACCAAGATAAACTTGACTCGAAATTCTTGATATGCTTATCATAGTCTAATTAGTTATCCGATATCGTCTCATAAATAGAAAGATGAATATAACTTGAGAAATAGGTGGTTCAGTTTTCACTTACCTTTTGTTGAAGAAGTTCTCCAAAATCTTCGGTTGATCTTCGCCTTCAAACGGTAGAACGCAATGATGACTGCCGTGATGTCCGTTTCTCAACTACACTTTTATCCTAATCCGTAACTTAACTAATTGTACACTAGAAATCAAGATATAGTTTTGACAACTAAATTTGACAACAAGCTTGAGATAGCAACACTAGTGAGTTCGACCGAGTAATGCTCTAACAATCTCCCCCCTTTGTCAATTTTAGTGACAAAACTATCAATACATATGGATAAAGAAAAAAAAAGCTTTGAAAACTCCTCGAATCTATCATGCTTGATTTCTTTGGTTTCTTCAACTCCTTGAATTCTTCGTTGCTTCAAGTTGCAATGATTCTGAACGTGTTCAACTCAGCATCGTTGTTGTTGAAGATCCGTAGCGATAACAACTTTGAAAACAAATATTCTCAATCGTCGTTATACAGAAACATAGTATTATTATCTTCTCCAAAGCTCAATTGTATCCCAACTTTGAAGTAATACTACGGTGATATGTTTCTCCCCCTTAATCAATACTTACATCTCTTGCATAATAGGTGAAACATATATTTTATTCATTCACTCCCCCCTTACATAATGATCCGTAAACCATATGTATGTGGTGCGAAACTACCAAATAATTCCCTCCCTTTTTGTCAATAAAATTAGCAAAGGTATGAAAATCGTGAGATCACAATGAATACAACCAAAAGATATCTCAGGATTCAAAGGTGATTACATATCAACTTTATTTAGATGATATCACATAGTAAAAAATACTTAGCGCTCATCTAGGAGATTTAAGATACAAGCATCCCCTGTAAATTTCACATCCACATACCCCACAAAGGTATAGCAATTAAGCACAAGTTCATTTAAGGAATATCCCCCAATTGATGTCATTCCCAAGCGAACAACATGAGTGACCATACTTTATGAAAAAGAATGATTTTGTTGGACATATACAAATCACATGGATTTGTATCCTAAAAATCGACTTCAAATAATCTCAATGCCAGTTACGGACAAAAAGATAATTTTAATCGGTATGACTCAACATAAGAAAATCTTACGGAGTGTGTCAAGCAGTAATAACAAAAAAGTGTAGATCGATACTGCGAGAAAAATTCTCAAAGAGTTTGTTATATTTTCAGTTTATAAAAACATAATAGATTTAACTTCTGAGCATATATGAAATATCAGCTCAATTCACGAAAAACGTAAAGGCACATATATTTCATAAGACTTTTGCAATAACTAAACCAATAATGATTACACACTGCAAGTTCATCTTCCAAAAACTTTAGAATTTAAATAAATAAATCTAAAAACATGCAAGATGAAAATCGTCGGAAATAGCTTGTGTAATCACAATTTTTGCTATACCAAACCCTAGTTATCCTTCTCAAAAGTAAAAAATAAATTCTCACAAGAAGTTTCCTAGAAAATTAAATGAACCAAAAGAGTTTACTCTGAGATTCCCACGTTTATGTATTCATTAAGTTCCTCTTCAATAAGGTCCAATCTGGATTCAACAAGTTCTGTTTTCTCCTCAAGCTTCTTTGTAGAGGATTATAGTTCACAATTTTGTGATCGAACTTTTTCTAGAACAAGGTTCAATTTGAGAGATAACTCATCAAATTCAGAACCTGGTTGATTGTCACAAGGTGTGGTTTCACACTTGTCTTGACTTGGATCACTCTCTGATGATTTAAACCGGAATTTCCTTGTGGTAAATTGCACAGTCCAGACCTCATCTTCCTTGCTCGAAAAACTTGAAGAAGACATGGTTACCGTACCCTAATTTGATTATTCTGAAGGAAGGGGCTTTTAACATACCGGTTATAAACCCTAGAGATCATATATATTAGCAGAACAAGTAATTCCTGATTTATCATTTACCCTGGATACGATATGTTTCACACATGCTGTGTCAAAATCGCATGATCTGTGGCATACACGTATTTTACATAAGCCGTCATTTCCTTAGCTCAATAAATAAATTCAGAGCATAAGAAATCAGACGAGTTAAGTCATGAATTTTTTTTGGGGAGCATGGCTCAACCTTTTCACAATAAAATACTAAGCACACAGATGATACAAATGAATTTGACATACAACCCCCTTTTAGAGTTTTTATTCTCATCCAAGGGAGAGATGAGAACCAACTGGAAAATTATCTCATATGATAATTCCTACCACAATGTGGAGGATCCGGTGGCTTTTCATGAATATACCTTAACCTAGGTCTTTTATTTACATAATCAAGAGTTTGAGAGACAAGAGGTGAGTCTCTTACCTTTGATTTCCGCAATTCTTTCTTGAACCTGTTGATTAATCTTCACAATTTCTAAATCGTTTTGTTCAACTCTCTTGAGAGATTTGTCTCTTTCTTTTATGAGCTTTCTTCTGTTTCTGACACAAAGTAGATGTAGAAGAGTTAGATTTTGAATTACTTTTATCCTTTGCAAGATCTCATTTTTTACATAGGGATCACTGATATACACATGTTGTCTCTTTTTTACAAGTCTGGGAATTCTCTTGTTTGGAAGAGTTGTTCAAGACTTTAAAACATCTAGAGTTGTGCTGATTGTTCTTACAAGAATTTCTCGGAAAATATCGTTTCTTCTTTTTATGAACATGAGAATTTTGCGAAAGACACATCTCTTTTCGTTCCTGTTTCAACTTATCCAGTTCACATTCCAGATTCTCAATTCTTTTAGTCCACATGTCCTTTTTCAGTTGAAATTCAGCCTTCATTGAATGGATTTCTTCACTCAAGAGATCAATTCTTTCTTCTGAGGACGACATATTTTTCAATTTGGAATGGGAAGAATTATTTGAATCATGAACATGTTCATTATCAATACATGTGAGAAAAACTGCATTGGGTGATTCATGTTCAGGATAATAGTTTAAGGTTTCCATCCAAGCTTTAGCTTTCTCACAATAATCCTTGTTGGGACACAAAAACATGTGATGACCATGACCAAGATATTTGGAACAACAGACTATAGAATCTTTGTCTATTTAAACCTTTTTTATCTATAATCTTAATTGATGATTTTTTTACGATTTTTCCTTTTTCTCTATCTAAGTGTTTTCTTCATATGCTGTATAAACAGTGACAGAGTACAATTAAGGATATTCTCATCTTTTTCATCAATGTGTGCGGGACTTAGAGGTTTGTCATTAGTATTTCTTCCCACATTTGAAATATAATGACTGTTTCTTTTACTGAGTTCTAGATCAAAGATTTTTAAGTTTCCAACTAAAGTATTTCTAGAAAGAGTTTCAAGGTTATTCCCTTCCATGATTGCATGTTTCTTAGACTCGTATCTTGCTGGTAAGGATCGAAGAATTTCATCACAATGTCCTTTTGGGGAATAGTCTTCCCTAACGCATAAAATGCATTAAATATTCCAGACACCTTTTGATTAAACTCATCGAACGAATCTTTATCATCCATACGAAGATTTTCCAAGTTAGAATTTAAGTTTTTAAGCCTAGCTTCTTTCTCTGAGGTATCTCCTTCGAATACGGTTTCTAAGATATCCCAAGCATCTTTAAACTTAGTCCACGAAGTCATATGGTGCTGAAGATCTGGTCTTATGGCGTGGATAATAGCGTTTAACCCGTCATAGTTATGCTTTGCATCACTTATCTCTGATTCATTATATTATCCTAATGACTTCGCAGCAGTGGTTCCATCTGCAACAACTATTGGCGTATCGTATCCAATAACTAAAAGTTTCCATATTTTAAAGTCATGGGCTTGTAAAAAGGAACACATATCAATTTTCCACCATAAGTAATTTGTGTCATCAAATGTTGATGGTACGTTTATCGAGATTGCACTCATGTCCATATAGTCAGACTGCTTCAAACACAAACTTATTAGGTCTTAAACGTGTTTGCCTGCTCTGATACCAATTGAAAATGCGGGGGTACCAAAATACACCACCAACTATTTCTTAGGAAAACTCAATAAAATTCCGAGAGTTCAACTCAATAAATCTCAATCAATAAATAGTATCTTGAGTTATATCTCTATCTCTCACAATAAGAACGTTTACAGACACAAGTCCGTGAACCTGATTTATGTGTGAGACTACTTGGGTGATTGCACAGATCAATTTCCCAGGTGATCAATCAAGTCGTATCCAACAAACAAGGACCGATGTATCTACTATGATTGATTAACGAATAACTAGTGATATTTCATTTATAAAGATAAACAATATAATGAGGAAAAAGAAATAACACAGATACCAGAAGTTTTGTTAACGAGGAAAACGCAAATGCAGAAAAACCCCAGAACCTAGTCCAGATTGAACACCAAACTATATTAAGACGCTACAGACACTGGCCTACTACCAATTAACTTCTGACTGGAATGTAGTTGAGACCGAATTAAACCCTCCCAGCAATTCAGTTACAGTCTCTTTTCTTACGCCTCTTGAATCCTAGCAGGACTCCGCGCAATTGATTCCCTTAGCTGACGTCACACCAACAAGAGTTACTTCAACTCAATTGAAGACTTTAAACCAATCTGCCTCCCACAGATTAAGCATATATGTTATTTCCTTTGCGATCAAAAGTTAGATCAAGGTGATGAAAATCGATAGCAATAGACAAACTCTAGCTAACTTCAAAATCCGGACTTATGTAACCCGAAGTGCAGCCTAGATTATTATTCACCTCACAAGTATAAAACTTGTGGAATCAACAAAGTATGAGACGAAGAGAACTTTGATGATTTCTATCTATCTTGATCAAGTGAGAAACTCAACAATCGAACAAGATCAGGTACTCGAGTTATCAAGATAAAAGATAACTGGACCTGGCTTCACCAATCCCGATGAAGTCTTTGTAGTCGCTAAACCCTAAAAGAGTTAGAAAGAGGACGACTCTAGTTTTGCAACTAGGTTACACCGAGGAAAGTAGTGTTAGGATTCTAAGATCCCAGTTACTTGAAGTTCCTCTTTATAGACATTCAAAGCATAGGTTGCTTTAGGTTTAAGCTAAGATAGCTTTGGAACCAAGCAAACAATATCCACCGTTAGATGAATCTTTGAATAAGACCACACTCATGAATGGTTAGCCGAAGCTACCCAACTGAACTATAAGCTTGAGTATTTTCATTAAACACTTAAGACTTAACTCGAAACACAATCAAGTGATCAAATATGTCTATGGTGCTTTTAGAGATTATTCAAATACAAATTCTCTCAGAGAAATAATTTAAGTGCATAAGAATTTAATCGATATGGTAAGTAGGTGTACAAGGTACAAACACTTAACCTGTTCGTGGGATGATCGGCAATGGGTGAAAACCATGTTGCAGGTTCTAGTAACACGGCTCTTATGTCTACATCTTTTGCAGACATGGTTTAAGGTAAAAACTCACTGAATGTTTCCAATATTGATATTGCCTCTTTACCAAACCCTAGTTTTTTAGATGATAAACCAGCCATGGAAATACCGTTGGATTTATTCCATGAGGGGTCCGCGGGTTGGAAGTTCAGTCTTATTGGAAGATTGGTTTTTAAAAATCTTGTTTTTACTGATGTCAAGAAATCATTAAAAGATCAATGGAAGTTAGGTCCGGGAAAAGTCAAGTTCACTCATTTGAACAAAGGGTTTTGTATTATCAAGTTTACACCTGAAGAAGATATAATTAAGGTCCGAGATGGAGAGATTTGGAAGGTTAATCAACAGGAGCTTAGGCTTCAAGATTGGTGTCCATGGTTTGATCCAGATAAACACAATTCTTCTCATGCATCCGTATGGGTCAATTTCCCTGGCTTATACGTTGAGTTATGGACAAAAAAAAAATTGCTGTCACTTGGAAAAACCCTAGGTAACCCTATAGTGGTGGATAAAAGGACGTTGAATCATGAATATGGATCTTTTACAGCGGTTTTGGTTGATATAGATTTTGCCAAAAAAGTTCCAGAATGCATACATATAACAGTGGGAGGTAGGTCATTTGATCAGTTTGTAGAGCTTCAAAAATATCCAAAGTTTTGTTCACAATGCAAAATTGTTGGCCATGTGGATGCTGAATGTAGGAGGAAGGCCAAGAAGAATGCAGTAGTTAATCACCCAAAGCGTGTTAAAAAAAAGCATTGAGTGCTGTTGGTGATATTAACTCTGTAGTTATTCAGAGTTCGGTTAGGGAGGAAATTTATGCTGTTGCAGGTGATGTGGGTGGTTCTACTAGCTCCGAAATTGATCAAGAGTGGAAGACATTGAATGGAAAATGGAAGAAACATGTTTCTACATCTCATACTCCTCTTGTGGATGCGTTACTAAATTCTGAAGTGCTAACTAGTCATAATAAATATGATGTTCTTGTTAGTGAATTAGGTTTGAACAGTGAGCTTAATAATGTAGATGCTGTGAATGAGGAGCAAAGGGAGCTGGAATGTTTGGTTGAACCTGATGGTGATGACGTTGATTTTTTAGCTAACTAGGAAATAAAGAGAAAAGCTCGAGAGGCTGCAAAAACTCAAGTGAGCTGTAGCCAGAGACTTCCGGGAAAGATATGGGCTTAAGGGCAGATAACTATGGGCCGGATAATTCTGTTGAAAAAGGAAAAAAAAACACTTTGGATACCAGCGTGCCTAGGCCTATGGTAAGTGCTAATAATTCTTTGCAGTTGACTAAAGAGTAGCATAGGTTCTTTGTACAATTAAAAAAATTGAAAAATTGATATTCAATTTTATTTTTTTTGAAGGATTTATCTTTTCGAAAGGAGTATTTCAAGGAAATACAAGATCAATCAAAAAGAATGAAGACTCCAAAGAAAAAACCTAAGATTTATGTTAGTGCTAGTGGCACTAAATTAACAAAGGAGAAGGTGGAGGCATTTGATCTCATTTATGATGAGGATTTCAGAAAAACTTTCATTGAAAATGACTCTTTCAAAGAGGAGTGTATGCTGGAAATCAATGGTGGTAAAGGAAGTGAAGAAAATTAGGCTTTTAGTCTTTTTTTTCTTTTTTCTTTTTTCTTTGTTTATGTTTTTCAGTTATGAGTCTTTTGAGATTTTTTTGGATTTTAGAGAAGTTATTTTATATTTAACCCCTTTGGTTTATAGGGGTGGGGGGCCTTGTGCCCCTATTTGTAATTCTTGTAATTACGTTTTTTTGCTTAATAAACTATTGGACTTAGCAACAACAACAAAAATGTTCGTGAACAGTTATGTCATGGTACGTGTACCGGTATGTACCTTAGGTCATAACCGAGTTCCGGAGTCCACAGAACTTTTTCGGTATGTGTACTGGTATGTACATCCGCAAAAATAAGACAAAATATTTTTTGGATCATTTTGTAAGATATTGTTCCGTTGACTGTAAGCTTTGTAACAACCCATAATTTCTCTAGTTCTTACTTGAATTGAAGGTCACGTTATTAAAAGCTAGTTTTCACAAAATGCAAAGGCGGCGGTACACGCTTGTATCCACAAAAATGAGGAAAAATATTTTTTGGACCATTTTGTAAGATATTGTTCCATTGACTGTAAGCTTTGTAACAAGCCATCATTTCTCTAGTTCTGACTTGATTTGAAGGTCTCATTTTCTAAAGCTAGTTTTTCACAAAATGCAAAGGTGGTGGTACAAGCTTTGTATTTGCAAAAATGAGGCAAAATATTTTTTGGATAATTTTATAAGATATTGTTCCTTTGACTGTAAGCTTAATAATTAGCCATCAATTTTCTAGTTTTGACCTGAATTGAAGATCTCTTTCGAAAAAGTGAGTTCTACAAAAATGCAAAGGCCGCGGTACACGCTTCGTATCCGAAAAAATAAGGCAAAATATTTTTTGGATCATTTTATAAGATATTGTTCCATTTATTGTAAGCTTTGTAACAACCCATCATTTCTCTATTTCTGACTTGAATTGAAGGTCTCATTATTAAAAGCTAGTTTTCACAACATGCAAAGGCGGCGGTACACTCTTGTATCCGCAAAAATGAGGAAAAAATATTTTTTGGATCATTTTGTAAGATATTGTTCCATTGACTGTAAGCTTTGTAACAACCCATCATTTCTCTAGTTCTGACTTTAATTGAAGGTCACGTTATTAAAAGCTAGTTTTCATAAAATGCAAAGGCGGCAGTACACGCTTGTATCCACAAAAATGAGGCAAAATATTTTTTGGACCATTTTGTAAGATATTGTTTCATTGACTGCTCAAGTCTACTGTGGGTTACCATTTGTCTTGTGTTTGATTTAGTTGTTTTCATCTTTTGTGAAGGTTGAGTCATTTCATGACTCCTTGTAACTAGTGTATCTCTTCCTTATGCTCTGATTAAATCTTTTAATTATTGAGCAGTGATGGTAAGAGATATCTGAAAACAGAAAGTATTTCCCTCTCTTTTTTCTTAGATCTTTTCTGATCCATTAAGCTTTCACATCCAGTCCACAAACATCCGTGTCTCTCTTGGGAGTTTTTAGGGTTTCCATAAACAAGGGTGTGCTTCTATTGTTTGTAAACATATATATTTTGTGTTTCCTTCCCTATTAAAAAAAATGGAGACCTCCTCAAGACCTCAAGAAGTGGTGAATCTAGAGATGGAAAAGACATTAAAGGATGTGATTCTGTTCAAGAACTAGTCTTGAAAAAGATAATTGAAAGGAAAGAGTACAACTCCTGGATTGGAGAATCTGTCAAGGATTTAATTCTTTTTCAGAATGACTCTAGGGTCGAATTTGCAAATCTTCAACTGCAAATAAATCAGCTTATTGATGGTCAGACCAAAATCCTTGATAATCAAAAGATCTTGATCAGGAATCAGAAGAAACTCATCATGGACTGTGTCAAAGCTAGGAATCTTGTCCGCATTGTCGATCGGAAAGTTAATCTTCTAACTCATGAATATGTAGTCTCTACGGTCAGAAGAATCAAGGATATCAATAATACCTTTTATGATGGACCCTTTCAAAGGTATGATGTTATCAAAGAAACTTGATTTTTGTTTCTGTCTAGGAAACTTCTTATGAGAATTTATTCTTGTGTTAAGGATAACTAGGGTTTGGAATAGCCATTATTTTGAGTACACATAGCTATTGCTAACGATTTTCATCTTGCAATGTTTTTAGATTTATTTATTTAAATTCTAAAGTTTATTTGGAAGATGATTTTGCAATATTAATCTTTATTGGTTTTAAATATTGCAAAAATTGTTATGGGATATGTATGTTTGCGTCCGTGAACTATTATTATCCCATATATGTCAAAAGTTAAGCCTATTATGTCATTATGCAAATATTGATGGAAGATATGATGAACTTTTGATTGCAAAGATTAAGTCTATTATATGTCTTTATTCAAATATTGATGAAAAATAGAATGAATCTTTGTATATTCCGCAGTATTGATCTTTCCCTGATCCACTTCTTTGTGAAAGTACTGTGCGGCTTCGTAAGTTCTCTTATGTTGAGCATTTCCGATTAAATTAATCATGGGTTCTCTTGTGGTTAATTTAATTGAGTTTTATGGATACAAATTCATGTTTCATGCAATTTGTTAATGTCCAAAGAAATCCTTCTTTTCTTGTGAAAGTAAGGTCGCTCTTGTTGTTCTTTCGGGAATGACATTTTATGGGGGAGAGTTCTTAATTGAACTTGTGCTTAATTTCCAAATCTTTGTGGGAAGTGTGGTTGTGGAATATTGTAGGAGTTTTCTTGTATCTTTATAAACTCCTTGATGAATGCATTTAGTTTCGACTATATGATTGCATCTAAACAAAGTTGATATGTTTTCTTTTAGTCATGCCGAAAATATTCTCATGATATGCAATGAATGCCCAAATTCGGTTTTCCTAATTCCAATAAATGCTGGTCCAATATTTCCGAAATCTCTCAATAGAAAATCTCCAATTACTAAATGCACATTACTAATATTTATTCTCTAGAGCTCTGCATTAATTGCTGGTAATTAAAGCATATAAAACCAAAAACCTTAATTAAAAGATTCTTAATTTATTTCGGCACAGGATCACCATGAGTACCAAGGAATATCTTCGAACAATAAATGATAAGAGTTACTGCTCGTGTTCAAAGTATGTTGACATCTTTTCACAACAAATCCTTATTTCATATTTACATGGATTTGCTTCTTAGAATCGTAACTACCACACTTCCAAACAAGTTTAGAATTGGTTTACCAGTATTCCAAGACTACTATGTGATTGGTCATACCAAATCACAATGGTTAGTTGTGATTGGTCCTTCCAAGTCACATACATGGGTTCGGATCGATTATACCAATCACTAGGATCGGTTATACCAATCACTAGGATCGGTTCTACCTAAACATGGTATCTACCTGTGATCGGTCACACCAGTCACTAGGATTGGTTATACCAATTACAAGGATCCGTCACACACACTTATGATCGGTCACACCAATTACCAGGATCGGTCACACCAATTACAAGGATCGATCATACCATCTCATGGAAATTACTTAGGATCGGTTACACCAATTACCAGGACCGGTTATACCAAATCATAAGTCTAGGTATTGTGATCGGTTATACCAAGATACATAACCTGAGTGAAGATCGGTTCTACCAACTCACACATATTGGTCATCAAAGAATATACAATGAATAGACGGACCAATAAACCTATTGATTTCCCTTTTCATTCACGAAACAAGTTCGTGAATGTACTTCCTTTTAACAAATGTAAAACATTGTTTCCTATGATGAAATCTTCACCATAACCCATTCTTTTTTTCTTTTTTTTGGTAAGTCCAAAATTGTATTAATAAAAATCGAAAGAATACAACTAGTTTGAAAAAAAATAGGAAGAAAACCCCAAAAACTTACAAACTATTTAAAACGAAAATAAGATACATTTGGTAATTCAATCGAATGAAGAAAAAAAGGTCTTCCATCATAGTTCATTCCCTCCTCTTCTTGCAATAAGCACCCTCTCTTAGCCATAGTATCCGTAGGAAAATTGGTTTCTCTAAAAGAATGCACAAACCGAATTCTTGTATAATTTTGCCTAACAGGCACCCATCTTGATCTAATAAACCACGGAACATTAGAAAGACAACCATAAAAAGTGTGTAATGCTGCCATACTATTAGTACGGATACAAACTTGTTGCATATCAAATTTTGTAGCCCATTCCAGTCTAACAATAACCATAAAAACTTCAGCTAGATAGTTAGTTGTGATTCCCAAGCCTATGCTCATAGCGCCAAGAACATTAGAAGAAGTATCTCTCACCACCACACCACCACCTGCCACACCAGGATTACCCCTAGAGACACCATCACAGCAAAGCATTAACTCATCCACACTAACGACCATAAATCTATATGCAGTAGTATGCCCAGGATACCCTA
>JAJJMB010017057.1:350944-362203 GCA_023531105.1 Papaver atlanticum
GTAGGTGTCAAAGAAATCTACACCTTCCTTTTGTTTATAGCCTTTAGATACTAACCTAGCATTGTATTTTTCAACAGTTCCATCTATTTTACGTTTCCTCCTGAAAATCCATTTGCATCCTATGGCTTTACACCCTGGAGGTAAATCTGCCAGCTCACACGTATCATTTTCTTTGTTGGATTCCATTTCACTAATAATAGACTCTTTCCACCATGAAGCTTCAGAAGAATTCATGGCTTTTCTATAAGTCTGAGGATCAGTTTCGGCTAGTGTTACGAAGTCGGATCCAAAGGAGGTTTTGGTTCTAGCCCTTTTACTCCTTCTAGGCTCAATCTCTACTTCATCCTTCTCTAAAGGTCAGCACTGTGCCTGTGCCTACGACCTGGCAAATGGTTGATCAGATAGTACTAATGACATACCAAGTTTACATAGATAAGATTTTGGTACCTAACAAAAACAAAGGAAAAGAACTAAGCAAAGGAAAAGAAAAGAAGATTTACCTGCATCAAAGAAGTCTGGCAGCCAATCACTTAAGTATAACAATGCTTGGACTAAATCTGGACTTAATGAAGTTCTGTTTGTTGTTAGAACCCTTCCACCATCGCTGAACATGGACTCTGATGCCACACTGGTTACTTGCATAGCCAACACATCTCTTGCTATCTTTACCATCGCCAACACATTTGGAAGTCAAATTCTCTAATTGTAATTGCAATTCATCTTTCATTTCAGCATAACACCTCAACACATCAGCTCTACTTGTATTCCTACATGGTATTCTAGCAGCAGGGTTCAAAGACTTGACAAACTCTCTAAAGTAGAAATGCTCAATCATTTTAGCAAGGCAGTTCCTAGTAACCATAGGATCATACTAATAATTAAGTAATTTAACTTGGTTATTACCTCCTTTTTTAAGTGCAGTGGTAATCTTCATCTGGCCTGGCTTGTTTTCAGGCTTCTCGTGGCAGGTTTTTAGATGTTGAGCCAAGTGGGTAGTTCCTTGTTCACTCTGAGCAGGTATCAACTTTTTACAATGATGACATTCACCCATAAAGACATCCTCTTCCTCATCCGGCTTCCCTTTAACAGGATGTACAATGATTTTCTGATGCAGAACAAACCATAACCAAGTCAGTTCAAAGCAAAACAAACAACCAAAAACACTATACTTATGACTAAATTGTAGGATTTGATTTGCAGGATCGTTTATCTATCAATACATGTTTAATTGTACTATCCTTCAGAGCTTCACTAATGGTTTTCGTCATAATGTTATACGAGAGATTGTTTACATGGATGAAAGATATCCATAACCAAAAAGTTGTGGTATACCTGAAATACACGACAGCCTACTATTTTCCTATAAAATGCAAAAGCTAGCAGTAATCACCCCAACACTACAGAGAGAGAGTGAGACTGAAAACAAAGATTAAGTAATTGTTAGTTACACCAAGTCCAATACTCATATCTCCTAACACATTACAATCAACGTCCCTTACTACTATACCTGCACCCCCTCTACCGGGATTCCCCATAACCGCACCATCACAGCAAAGTTGGAGTTCATCTCTGTTTGGAGGCGTCCAAAAACATTCCACAGGTTCCTCCACTTTAACACGCCTATGTCTTACCCGGAAAAAAAGCAAGGATCTCCAAGTCCGACACTGTATTATGCATATAACTATTCAAATGAGTAGAATGTTCATAAATAAGGTGAAAAACACGCTTCTTTAAGAATTCAAAATTGGTTGTTTTCTTCTCAAAAACACACTTATTCCGTGTGTTCCATAACTCAGCTCTAATAACAAGATTAACAACCAACCACAGGTCTTTAATAATTTGACTCCCACCTTTGTCAGATTTGTCAGATTCTGTGAGATTCAAATATGGCTGCACGTTAAAAATTTCTGAAATCCAAACCCAAATACGTGTTGAGAAACTACAGCTCCAAATGATGTGAGGCAAAGATTATTCCTCCAAATTACACAACTGATATTTATTGGCTAACTGTACCTTAAACCTGCTCTTAATCTTATCTAAAGTAGCACATGCCCCCTTATTATCTTCCAATTCTGAGCTGCTAAACTTGGATGAACTGACGTGCGCAAAAGAAAAGAAGCCCACTCCATTTTCACGTACTTAGTTCTTAGAACCTCCCTTGCAGATTTAACCGTGAATTCTCCCCTCAAGTCTGGCATCCAAATCCGTGTATCTTCCCCATTACGCGACCTTGGTAAATCTGCAAAATTAACTCCCGCTGAAAGTAAAATATCAACAAGAGCATCAGGTATAACCCACTCGCCATTCACCAAACAATCACTGACCAAAACCGTACAGTCCAACAAATTGTTTCCGAGTATATCAGCAATGCTTTCGTTGCCATACCAAATGTCAAAGAAAAGTGAAGTCGCACGACCATCACCAATTAAGACTTTAGTGTTCTTATATACTTCTTTGTAAACAACTCGAATGCCAGGGAGGATAGAAGAGTTAACACCATAATCTTTTATCTTGTCATTCCTTTTAGTGTAATTTTCCCAAAGAAAACGCGCCCACTTCTTTTTAGATTTACGGACATTCCACCAAAGCTTCATCAACAAGGCACTTTGCTAACTCCCTCAACTACTTGCACGACTTACTCATATTTCTCATCATGGATGAACACACGTGTCGTAGGCCTCCAGACCAAAATCCCAATTAATATCCCCCATGTGACGTGATTGATGTCTCACGAACGTGGAGTCTGCAAGGCAGACGTGTATTTGATTAGTCAGTCGTTGACTTGATTAGACAATGAGTCTAAGTATTGTTCAGTCGAGCATGATTGTCGGATGCTCTAGGATTCATGGATTGAACACGTCTGCTAGGACGTATAATTATCGAATGAATGATGTTGATAATTCAATCAACATAATGAATATTGATAGTCTGAGCAAATATTGCTCGTATGATGAATTGTTGAATATTGATAGTTGAATCAATATTAATACTCTCAGCAAATATTGCTCGTATGAGTAAAATTACTGAATATTGATAGTTAAATCAATATTCCTCGTTTGAGTAAATATTGCTCATTTGATAAATTACTGAAAATTGATGGTTGAATCAATATTCCTTGGCTGAGCAAATATTGCTCGTTTGATGGATTATTGAATATTGATAGTTGAATCAATATTCCTCATCTGAGCAAATATTGCTCGTTTGATGAATTATTGAATATTGATAGTTGAATCAATATTCCTCATCTGAGCAAATATTGCTCGTTTGATGAATTATTGATAGCATGACCAAATAAAATATTAATTAAAATATTGGTAGCTGGACCGAATATTATATAATTAATTTAAGATGTTGATTGTTGGATCAACATAAAAATTAGTGTTTAAACTTGCTCAGAATTATGATTTGCAGAGCATTCAGTTCGAAACCCTAATTTTGATCAATTGATGATCAATTGATGACTTACTGAGAAGGAAAGAAGAGGAAAACCAGATCCGTAAGAAGATAAGAGAAAGGAATTATAATATAGAAAGACGAAAATTTCAGTGGGAGAGATTGAAATTCACCAAAAATTCACCGCCTTTTCTGATTTTATTTTTTTTGACGGATTTGAGAACCGCAGCAATTGATGAAAGTTTCATCTGTCGGAATTATAGAACTGGTGAGATTTAGTGAGATTTGTTGTGTCGGAAACTCAAAACTGACAAAAAAAGTCTATTGGACTTTGACTAACGTGTATTTGTGGCGCTTGGTCCAGTAAACCCTCACAAATTATTAGGTCGGACCCTTGAAACCGTCAGGATTTTAGCTGACTTTGACTAGCTTTAGTAATTGTGGCGGTTGGTCATAAACCCTCACAAATAAGACATGTTTTTGTAGTGCGGTTTACTGTTGGGAAAATTAAAATTCATAGACGTAAAATATTTTTTACGGTTAGGATTTCCTAGCCGTAATCTATTCTGATAATAAAATAAAAAAATGTTGGGTTTCTGTTAGGATTTCCTAGCTGTAACGCAGGTATACGGTTGGGGGGGAAAATCTCAACCATAGGAGGTTGTTTACGGTTTGTATTTCCAAACCGTAAGTGATTCTGATACTCAAAAAAAAAAAAGTTGAGTTTCGGCTAGGAGTTCTTAATTTTCCAGCCGAAATGTGTCGGTCACGACTCACGGTTAGGATGTAATGTTTTCCTAGCCGTAACTGCAAAAAAAAATCAATTTTAAACGTATTTTAATGTATGAGGTTTTTCTGACTATTTTAAAGAGAGGTTTCACCATATTCTTCCAAGGATTTCAAAAAAAAAAAAAATCCTTCTCCTAGTAAATAATAAAAAAATGATTTTCAAAATATTAATCAAATCATTAAGTTAATATAATCACTAATATTTAATTAATGCACTTAATCATTTATATTCTCTCTAACCAAGGGCATATTAATTGGATAAGGGGTTTTCAAGATTACTATTTCATGACCCTTTTTAATCACACAGTGAGACCCCCAAACCCCTCTTTTCTCAGCCCCAACTTTCTTTCGTGAACTGACTGATGACCATGAAAAGAAAGTTGAATATACAACTTTATTAGTTCTGTCTAAAAGAAATTATGCCTCTAAAAAACGTCCGCCAATCAGATTCTTAGTTGAATATAAATTACCCGTCATTTATACAACTTTTTCTTTTGTTGCGTTTTTTTTACAATAATCTCATCAAACTCTTAGTTTTTCAAGGGTTTTAACTAAAGAACGCCCGCCAATCAGATTCCATTACTGTTTCTTCTTTGCTTATTTGGGATTCATTAGGTATAAAATCTCCTTCTAGCATATCCCCTTCACTCCCAGAGTCAGTCGCTTGTATTAAGGTCTCCTGGTAATATCTTATACATATTATCAACATGAACACTGCACAATAACATAAATATTGCTAGTGTAAGTTATAATAATAAAAGATGATGAAATGAACCATAATTTTACTCATAAACGTTTCCTTCATCCCTTTATTAATATAACCAAAACGGTCATGTCCTTACCTTCCCAAACTCGTGCTACTGTTGAGGATGAAATCCACACCAGGGTCAAAACGACAACAGCTATGACTTTCGTATAAATGTGGGAATTCCACACGTTCCTGCACTGGCTCAACCACAATATACCTTCATACAGGCCCAACAACTATAATTAGGTAGTTCTTTTTTATAGATCTATTCTGATCAGACGTTCAGGATCATCATACAAATACACTCAATTATAATTTTGTCTAAAGGACTCTCTGTTCATACAAGGAATAGGCTGGCAAGATCAACCAAAAGTTTATAATATAGGAAATCAATTGTTATCTGTGTCTATAGGTTTGGTCGCCCAATAAGACAATATTCACAGTGTTATTCCTGCGTGTTTTAGAGCTAACAGAAGATCAGGACCAACCGCAGTACCGCACATGTTTCAGTACTAGTTTTGGTTCTACTAGTTAACTTCCTCCTTAAAATTTTATGGATAGTATGGAAGTTGTAACTACTGCACGCACGGTTTCCTGCACCCCATAAACCATAGATATAGCTAGGTTTCAATGTTGTGGTTTTAGAGCATATATGAATGAAGAAGAAAACAAGTTTACTGAAAGGTTTTATTTCTTACCTTCTTCAATTAACTGCCTTGAATATGTAGAATAAAATTTTGGTAGACTGAAAACTCCGAGGAAAGCTGCAACATACAAACAAAATGTCAATGCCAAAATTCACTTGTTAAGATGGCACGTGTATGTCCCATATGAATCAAATAAAATAGGCGTGTATTATGCTTGATATGTATAAATTTATACATGATTATTGATATTAATTAAATCCTAGTAAGGAGTTTATAAGGATCTATACATATATAAAAGTGATCCTTCGAGAAACACATTTGCTCCACATAATTAGGATTTTACTATCAAATGCAAGCTTTAAATAAGATGTGCATTTCTGTCATATATAGAACTCTAGCTAATAGATAAGACTACAAAGAGTAATATTTATACAGACTACAAGGGTGTACTTTTCTTTCTTCTTTTTTCTATCGTCATATGTGTCTTTATTTAGTACTCTACCACTTCTGATTAACTCTTTGTCTAACCATTGAGGAAATAAAACTTTCAACGGAAATGAAATTACATGGCTACACTGCGACCTCCACAGCAGGATTGAAGATAACCTCTGACAATGAGGGGGCATACTTTACCAATTCATAAGCAGTCATCAAACAGTGTGCACCTCACCATTGTTTACGGGATAGTCTCAGAATGTGGGGTTTGATACTTTCATTCTTTTAAAATAAAGGGGACTGGACATTTCACATTATATAGTACATTGAATGCCGTTTCACCTTCTTTATTCAGTGTGTTAGGAAAATAAACTTACCCAATACAGTGACCCTCCACACTGTTATGAAGCTCCCCAAGAGTGCCAGAATGAACAGTGATACGACAAACTGTAAACATATGCTATATAAATACACCAATCAAGAAGATGAAAAGAGTGGTGCAGAGAGAAGAATGATGCATGGTGATGCGCCTACAATTAGCAAAAAGAATGACAACCCGGGCTTCTCTGTACACAGCGGCAGTTCAGTATGAAGGGTATGTTTCTGGTCAAATCCCTTAACATGCTAAAATTGACAGTTTGGGGAAAGTTCTGGTCTTCTAGAAAGTTATATCTTCTGCCACCCATTTCAAACCTCAAAATGACGAAGAGTAAAAAATGCTTTAGAATATATGGGGGTCAAAAGAGCTGCCATAGTTTGGTTCTATCATAGGTAAGCCAAAAAGAGGTGATACTCAATTGTGATAGGACAACTAGCAATCCAGCATTTATATGAATATATTCTTAGATGTAAGCCAAAATAACAAAGGAAACAACCTATAAAAACTGTCAGTTCTGCTTTGTACTCCTATGGTTTCAAAATACCTATGTGCCCAAACAAGAACATAAATATTTACAGTTGCTTCTAGTTCTGACCTCACATATCAAGAACCAATATCATTGGGGGTCAAAGAAGCCTAGTATCTATAGACATTGTTCAGGACAAGATATTAGAACTTGGAGTAAGTAGATCAGTCAGGCCTTGTTTGTAATTTAGGACCAGAGAATCCAGAACCCAACTGCTGTTAATTGAGGTTATGAATAACTGAGACGGGGCATTTTTAAATTAATACTGTTTTAACACTAACTAAGTAGGCCAAGATTTCCTCTATTCAATCTAGCTGTGCATGAACCGGTGCAACTACTTATGACAGCTTCACAAGTCAAATGGCTTGGGATTCGGCAAACATTGAGATGATGCTGCAGCAGATACCTAGAGAAATCTACAAACTTAAGGGTGACCAATTTGACCTAGTCAAATGTAATTTGAATTCCTAACCAAGTTCAAGTAACTTATTAACAAGCCTAGTCAGCTGCTCATGAGCAATAGAGTTGTCTTTACATGACTCAGAAGCCACAAGCCAAATTTAAGCTTATATCCGTAGATGAAGATCACATTTCAAACTCTTATCTGAGGTTTAAGATATAGACCACAACTGAAATAAGCAGTTTAGTCACCTTAGCACTATACTACTATCCCTACTTTTAACTGATTTTCAAAACCATGTGCAATAACTAATATATTAATTGACATACAGACTGGCCATAAGCACATTGATAGCAATATGTTCTTTTTATTTAAGAATAGCAATATAAATAAAAGGACCATTTGCTTTATAAAAGAAATGGAAACAAAATTAAAGCGGAGGATCATAAAGGTACCTTCATTGTAGTGGCGGGATCACCAGATAAGAGATGCCTAAACTCTAAGATAAATTTATTTATCCATGGAAGAACCACTTTCACCAAACAAACTGCTTCTTCTTCTCCCACTGAATGTATTATATTTGAATCATCTAAGTTTATAGGTTCCCTGATAAATTAAATTTTGCACTCCAAAACATGGTTCAGAAACATTCACATTGTTGGTGTTAACTTTCACTCAAGATAAGAGCACTTTTTTTTGCAAAAATTACCTGTTTAGTATAGCTTTGTATAAAAAAATTACAGCAATGCAGATAAGGCTCGTGTAAGAAATGGCAGAAATAAAACTGCACACAATAGGAAAAAAAAAGGAAAGAATAAGGAAGACAGTGATGGTCTCTTCCTCCTGACAGTAGTACATTACTAAACAGAGAAAAAATGATTATTTATTTTGTATTTAGTGGTTTTAGCAGGTACCTGAAATTGATATCTCTGGTTACTATGTGTGAAAGAAGAATGAGGTTCCCAATTCCAAATACTAATGATGATATTTTTATGTCTCTCCACATTACTATATCCACTGAAAAATAAATCAGCAACATAATGAATGAAATCAACTAAACCAATTGAAACTAAATTTGGTAAATGCAAATGAAACTTACCAATGCTTTGATATTTATTCTGAGTTTCTGCTAATCCTTGGAGCTTCTCTGGAACTTTCACTAGATTTAAAAAAAAAAAAAATAAAAAAAATTAGGATTTAAAGACACGGAAAAAGAATGAGCTCAACTAGTAAACATTTACCAACCTGGAGATACTTTTGTAAGAGTTGGATGATTCAAGACTGTGGTTTCTCTTTTGTGTATTGATGTTTTAGGAGTTTGACAATTAATCTTTTCCTTTGAAACCAAATTCTTTTTGGGTTTCATCAGTTCTGATGATTTCACTTCTTTGACATCAAAGTTGTTTTTCTTATTACTTACTTTAATCTCCTCCTTTACCACTACAAGTTGATCCTTATCACCGTCGCCATTAATTTCATACCCACCAATTTTATGAGAATGTAATCTACTCTTCCGTGTTGGAATTGGGTTTTTCTCAAGAATTACACGATTAAACTCATCTTCATCAGATCTTTTATTCTTTGTTACCAAAATTGGCGTCTCTTCAAATCCATCATCATTAGTAGAATCAAGAAACTCCTCAGAAAATTCATCAGATCTTACTATTGTCTTTCTTATCAAAATTGGGTCAATAACTGGTTCACTATTCCATGTCTTCCTTCTCTGTTCCCTTACAATACCACTTGGATTTTGTGTACAACTTTCATTGTTATTAACTTGTTCAGAATTTTGATCATTGTCACCATTAAAGACTTTAATTCCACCTTTAACTTGATCCATTTTCATTCTACTTTCCCACACAGAACATGCAACTACATTTCTACTGCCTCCATTACTTCTTCTTTTACTAACCTCCATCACCAATCAATCTATTTACCTCTCTATACTCAATTATGATTCTTCTTTAAAGTAGATAAAAAATTGAGAAGAAAAAAGGTGATTGTAGAAGGTTCTCTTCTCTGGTTGTATAGAAATGGAGCATGGAAGCAGGTAATGTTTTGAGAAGCAAGTAAAAAATGTGTGTGTTATGGAAGTTAACGTGTTCAACAATGACAAAAATGGGAGGCAAATTGTCGGTGCAATGTGAATGGGTGATGTCCGACGACTCACAAAACAATTGGAATACCAAGGCTTTTTTTTTTTTTTTTTTTTTGTAAATAGATTTTTATTCGTAAAAATGAAGAAAGGATTCTAAGGTAAGTAACTGTTTGGAAGCCTAGGTACAAGCTGAGTTCCAACTCCTTTTTGAATAACGATGGAAAAGGAAACTGCCTACTTTCACGTTAACATCATGGCTAGCCAAACAATTCTTTAGTCGCTTCAGAAAGACTACTATGTCTTCGCTAAGCTCTCCCAAGGTTGAGAAAGCCAAGATATCGAAGCCGTAGCATGGGATGTGCACTTGTCTAGATACTTCTTGCGTTTACGAGTGATTGCTGAGGAAATTGCATGGCCTGGTGTGAAGTTACGCGCGTTACTGCATGTGAAGGGAGAAACACCTGTTACATCGAAGCATACATCTCTGCCATTTTCCCAATTGTGTACAAGGATGTCTGCTGGTCTCAAATCGTTGTTATTATCCGATAAGAAACCTAGAGATACTTCTTTCCTAGCTGCAACACCGGCTTTGTAACAAATGTCATAGAAGACATCTCTAACCAAATCATGGCGAAATTTGAGCCCTACATCGCTGGCGCAGTGTAGAGCGTGGTCCCCATTTATTTATTTTTATTTTTTATTTTATTTTTAAGGAATGAGGGGCTTCAAGGAGCCCCTAAGATTAATTTATTAGACTACCTCATTCAAATTTCGGCTTGAAGGATTACATCGAAGAGGTGGTAGATAGACACATCCTCTTGTTTCATCATTATACATTTTGGTAGCAACAAAACAAAATTTTTTTTCTTCTGAAAGTTGCATTGCATTCAAACGAGCTAACTTTGGGAGTTAGCAACCCTTACATCAAAACGAGTAGAGCCATCGAATGTTGGGCTATTGGAAGTTTCCCGAACATTACATTTATCTACTTCGAAAGGTAGAATAATACATGTCGGGGGTTCATTTGCCCAATCAACAATTGTTTCAAAGGATGTAGCTTCCTTTGCCAGAGTATCAGCCACATTGTTTGTAGTTCTAGGAATAAAGAAAAGGCCTAAAAAGTTTGAACAATGACTAAGATCAAGTTTCACTTCCTCCAAAATGTTTTGATTCTGCCAAGTTGCTTGAGATGGCAATCCATTTAAATAATCAAGAAGACTTTTGCAATCTCCTTCGATGCTGAAATTTGACATGTTGTGCTCCTTTGCCCACTTACCTGCTTGGAGAAGCCCTAAAGCCTCTGCCTCTTCTGGTGAGGATGCTGTAATTGGTCCTGCTCTGCCTTGTCAAAAGTTCCCTGCCTTGTCCATCTTAGAAATGGTAGCAACAGAACAATTGTATAATGTAATTTACGTTTTTTGAGAATACATAAAATCAAATAACATGGAAGAGACTAACAGAGGTTTTAATCTTACAAGTGAGAAAAATGATGCTCCAAAGAATATCTTGATCATTACCCATACCGGCTTGTTGACAACTAATTGTATCCCCCTGAATTATCACATCAATAAGATTAAGATTTTTCTTCGATTGAAATTCCAAAGCACATATCTTTGTCTCATCCTCCAGAGAAGAAGTTGTATCAAAATCAGTCTGGTATCCCATTTATTTTACCAAAAAAACCTGAATATTCTTGATGTGGTTTTAAAGTGGTAAGTAAGGTTGTCGTTCACTCGGACTTGTGAAGATTCGAGTTTTTAAATTTAATAAAAATATATACAAAAATATTAAACAATGGTGAGAGGTACTGGGATTCGGGATTCCACCGAATTCAAAACATAAGG
>JAJJMB010017057.1:362213-426526 GCA_023531105.1 Papaver atlanticum
CATCACCAAATCTGCCAGGAAACACGTTTTTAAGTTTTTGGTTTCCCACCCAAATTCAGAATTTGAACTGAAGGGGAAGGTTACCCCTTATCCAATGGTCGCCCCTTATCCGTTGCTGGAGTCCGCATAACACTCGTCCATTGGGTTGCATTTATCAACTTTTCGAGCCAATTTTGCCGCAAAAACCTATTCCTCCAAAAACACCTACAAAGGGATAAAATACCAAAATAAGTACAAAAATGGGTACTAACATTATACACAATAGAGATAAAAATAGACACATAAATGCGTCTATCAATTCTTCATGAAAAACCAAAAAAGATTTCGTCCAACATGACACATCTTCTCTATTCTTCCTTCCACTGATTTGGATAGATGAGGTTCTTGAGACAAGTTTTGAAGAAAAAATCTGTTGTAACAATTCTAAGGCTGCATAAGAACCGGCCTGGAACCGGTGTACCGGACTAGAACCGAACCGGAACCGGTAAAGGCGGTACATGGAACATGAATAAGAATGAGAACCGGTGTAGGGAGAGGTACATGTACTTGTTCTAGGCAAATTCCCGGCCAGTACCGGACCTAAAGAACCGGTGAATAAAAACCGTAGACATCTACTTATAATTTAATCCTAGCCATCTATGCTAGGTCTAATATATCTCTATCTTATATATACAGATAATTTCTTCTTTTTTCTTCTCTCTGGACTCTCAACTCTCAACTGAAGAACAAGCAACAACGGCACGATAACCTTCTTCATCGTTCATTTCTTCACCACCTTCTTCATCCCATTTTGCACTTCTTCTTCACCAACCAATTGAAGAAAAACAGTCAAGGTAAATCGTTCATCTGATTTTGGGGATTATTTGAGACCGATTTAGGATTTTATTTTCATTCTCTATGGATTGATTCAGGATTTTGTTTATGGATTGATTTAGGGTTTTATTCAAAATATCAATCTCGATTCTATTAAAGGAAATCGATTATAGATCTGGATATTGATTATTTGTTTCTTTTTCTTCAGTGACTTTAGAAACTAATTGTATGTTTGATTTAGGGTTTGATTCAGAAGGAGAGGAGGAAAGAATGGGATGTTGGTAAAGTGCAGATGTAGTTCTTGAAGATGGTTGTTGGATTTGGTGGTTCAATCATGTTTATATCTATGTTCAATCAAACAATCTTATATTGTATCCCTGTTCACATAATTATCAATTTATTGTGAATCAATTGATATTCTTCTGTACGTTTTATGAATTAACTTCTTAGAACCATTATTTGAATTTGTAGGAATTTGGTAATATGGGTTCTCTGATCTTTTGGTTTCCCTGAAAATGGTTGAATATTGTGAATTTTTAATGAGTTGAATTTGTGCTTTTATCTTGTTAGAGGATTGATTGCCCTTAATTGATAAGGGTATTAGGTAAAAACCTGGTACTGGATTGGAACCGGACCTGTCTTACCGGGACATGTACAAGTACAGATATAGGTACATGTACAGATACTCACAATAGAGAACCGGTGAACATGAGGTACATGTACCGGGTTCTTAGAAAACCCGGACTGAACCAGCCCATGTGCAGCTTTAAACAATTCTATATGTTGATTATATTTCCAAATCCCATTAAAAAGCCCTGAGGCTTATGATAAACCGCCGTATAAGCGTAATAGAAGAACATACGGCATATAATGAAATTAAACAAGAGAAAACAAAAACTTAAACCTAATATTGCTTAGATGCAACATTTTTATTTAAAAAGAAAAACAAACTAATTATTATTTCCTAGATATCCTCAATAGATCTGAAATCTCATACCAGAACCGAGTAAATATGGATCAAATAGGAAGATAATGGAGGAAAACCATGAGAGAAAATTTAGGATTTTTTTAGAAAAAATGTTTATGCAGAGCGGAAGAGAGAGAAAAAAAGATAAGACCAAGCCTACTTGTAACCTTTTGTTACCATTAGGTGTGTAGCAATTATTATTATTTTCTTCTTTTCCAGAGTGAGATGGATTAAAAAAACAAAACAAACTTACACAGAATTGACTAAACTTTAGATTCAGGCTCATTTGGGATCAAATCCATATAAGATGTCCCAACGATGGCTGAATCAGTTGAATTAGTTTCCTCTGATCTTGTTACAACAAAGTTATTTAAAGCAGAAACATTAAAAGCTTTGACAGTGTCAAAAGTTAAAATAGGAATTAGAAAAACTGGTGTTGAGTTTTCATAAGATTCTGTGGGAGCATACGTTCTTCCTTTCTTTTGTAGAATATCCGCTACCCCGTTTGCCTTTCTGATAGCAAACTGAAAACTCAAATAAGAGATCAAGTTGTCTGCCATACTTCTAGCTTTATCTAAAATTGCCTTGCTTTGCATTGGACTGAGTTTTTTTCCTTGTAGATAAATTATCCCCCTCAATGACCATATTTTGAATATTTCTTATGTTGGCTCATTCGATTGCCTGTAGCAGAGTTACTGCTTCTGCTTCTTATGCTGATGCGCATCTGAAGCTTCCCGTTTCAGCTCCTCCAAATGTTCTTGTCCAATTGGGCAAAATAATTCCAAAACCTGCATTGGTAATTGTAGATATTCATGAAGCATCATAGTTCATTTTGAAAGTGTGCACACTAGGCAGTTTCCAAGATTTATCTCCGTTTGATGATGTAGCTACTATCTGGTATGTTTGGAGGTTTAAGTTTGGATGCCAGTATGCGAAATGATTTGAATGGTCATTGCTAATTGAGAAAGCGATCTGTTTTTTTCCTCAAAAACTCTGACGGATCTCTCCTTCCATATGCACCAGCGCTTGGTAGTGGCCATGGCCATTGATTTTCAATTCTCATTACCATTCCTCCATTCATTGTAATGTGCTAAAAACGACTTATCATTTATTGTGTTTGAGGTTAGAGATACTCCATGTATAGCAATTAGTGGAAGATTCCACACTTCCTTCGCATATGCACAATATTGTTGGATTAATTCAATATGTGTCTGACAAAAGACACATTTGGTATCCACATCCAACATAGATCCCAGTTTCTCCCTAGTAGGTAAAACATCTTGTAAGCATTTCTAGACAAAAAGATTAATTCTTTGGGAGGTGTCCATGCTCCATAATGTTTTCCAAAATTTCTTAGCAGTATTAGAAACTGTGGAAGATGGATTTAGAAGCTTTGCATTGAGAGACTTCACAGATAATTCTTCGTTTTTGGTTAAAGACCATCTAAGTTGGTCTTATTTTAGAACCCCTTCTTTAGTTGTGTATAACCTTATGTTCATGATTTCAGGGACAAGAGAATTGTTAAATAAAGCATTTAGGGTAACCTGGTTCCACTTATTGGTGTTAGAGTCAATCAAATCTGACACAAGTGTTATGTGAATGTTTGAAGCAAGATTAGTTTGGATTAGAGCTGTATCCCTTCCTGGTATCTGTCTATCGTTATATATGTTTGTTGATTTCCCATTTCGTACTTCCCAAATACTATATTTCTTGATTTCTCCAATTCCTTGAAGAATTCAATTCCAAATCCATGAGGATTTGGATTTTTCTTGTATTGCAAAGCTCTTGATTTTTAAAGCAAATGGTTATTTGGGTGAGAACGATATACATTTTAGATAAGCCGATCTCTAAGGCTGGTTCCTATGCAAGTTGCAAAAAAAAAACTTCATTTGCAATACTAGATGGCCTGGCAAATCAGTAGCGGCGCTATGTGAAAAGTGTATTATGACGGAAATTCTATCGCGCGATGTTTGAGATAGCGCCAGCCACATAATGATTATCGCTGGCTTTGTAAATTCCATTGTTCGATGGAAAGTCGATCGTTAACGGCTATATCCCTATACTTCATTCCTATATATACGCCTCCTACTTCATCAAATTACTTACACCTATTTTCACTAGATTTTACACTATTTACATATTTTTTTGCCAGTATTTTTAGTTTATTTACTTTTAATATCAAAATCAATGGCAAATTTTGATGATGAGATGAGAATCGCTTTAAATCACAGCAAGAAATGCGTGTTTAAATGTTGCAACAATTTGATGATGAGAAGATGAAGATATATAACTAAACAACACTATGATGATCGTACCTTCGGGCCAAATACCTAGAGTTCCAGAGCCAAAAGAAGTATTCACAAGAAGATATACGTATTAAGGGAGGGAATGGTTCCACCAGAAGCTGATGCACAGTTATTTTCTTCCCGATTGTGTATTCTTTGATCAAGATTTCCAAAGTCGATTCTGCATGCCCCGACACATTGTGATAAAGGTTATTAATGAGCTTTGTCAGGTAGAACCTCAATTTAATTATCAGTTTGAGCATTGAATATTAGAGGTCATAGTATTGAACGAAAGGTTACCTCGGCCCAAAGGATTCTAGGTTATAAGAGACATGCGGATTCGAACAATTAGAACCTTCGTATGGGCATAATAACTTCATACAAGTATTTTTTATTGTTTTGCGAAGTAACAATTACTCATTTTGGTCCAACATATTTATGAAAACCAACCGAGGAAGATGTTAAAGAAATATTAAAACAAAGCGAGGGGATTCCCGGGAATGCTAGGTAGTCTTGACTGTATACATTGTATATGGTTGGATGCCTACTTATTAGGCCGGATAATACAGTCATTACCCAAAACCAATTGTTATCCTTGAAGTTGTTTCTCCTTATGATTGTTAGATATGACATGCTTTTTTTGGTCTTCCGGGTTCACAAAATGACATTAATGTTTTGTAAAAATCGCCAATGTTTGAAGATTTTAAATATGGTCGGGATCTGTAGACAAATCCATTTCCTAATAAATGACCATCAATACACTCACGGGTATTATCTTGTGGATGAAATATATCCAAAATGGTCAACCTTAGTTCAATGTTACCGTGAGCCCCCTATTGAGGAATTGGGTCGTTCATACTGGTATTAGCAACACACAAAAGGATCTGATAAAGGATGTGAAACGGGCTTTTAGAAATCTGAAGCGGAAGTTCATTGTCATTTGTGGGACATATCATCGTCTAAGTGATCGTGAAATGCACAAAACTATATTCACATGTATAATTCTGCATAACATGGTAATTCAGGAAACCGTCGTAATAAGGATTGGACTAAGCATGATGATGAAAATTTGATGCATGAGATTCAAATAGAAAAAGGCCAGTCTGCGAGGAACTATCCACAAATGACTAATTACATTCAGAACCAGAATCTATATTACATGTTAAAAAAGATCTGAAAGCCAATCTCCGGGAAGCTTTGGAAGAACCGACGGGCGTGATTTTAAAGTTTTTTTTTAAAACTAATTTGTTTGTAGTTTGTTATTCGATATTAATTTTTATAAAAGTATTCAACTGTCACTTATCGGTTTCCAGTTCATTGTTATTTAATTTGTTTGTAATTTCTTTTCAATATTAATTTTAAAAAAATATTCAATTATCGCTAGCAATTCTTAGTTGATCGAGCGACAAACAATCTATCGCCAGCAGCTAGTTTTCCCCAATGAATTTCAATATGTCTCCTCTATATATCACAACTCATCCTCATTTCTATACCAATTATGACGGACCGAAAAATTACACCAGCAGAGCGACGCCGCGCAGGCTAAAACTCCCCGATGCGCACTCCTAACACAGCGACCAAGCCTTTAAACTTCACCAAGAAAATGCACATTTCTTTTCCTTTGCAAGCATACTTCGCAATCCTGATGCCTTAAATGTAGCTTCCACACCTTTCCAACTTACCCTTATTTTGCGAAGAGTGCAATCCCGTAAAGGCTAAAGTTGATGCATATTGTATGCATCGCTGGCTTCCAAGCCCTGTCCAGGCATAAGACATGTCTTGAACTTGTACACATGTTATTGCGATCCTATTTCTAGCTTCCTTACTTCGCTTCGGCATTGCTGAAATCATGCACTGATCTTACTCGTGCCAAGGGCGCATCAGTCAGACTCATGTCGTACTTGCTTTGCGTCATCCTTGTGATGCAAGTGGATTATGCAATCACCCTAACTTGCATGCCGATTTAGCTTCATTGGATCCTATCAAGCCATTTGACGTAGGCATGCACCAATTTCGAATTGGGCGTTTACATCTTCTACACCAACCTTCTACTAGAATATTATACTTTTACTCTATAATCTCCATCCAATATAGCTGATCCTAACTTTATGCTAGACGAAGATTTATCTCTTTGTAGAAACTATGTAATATACTTTTGAAGAGGGATGAAGAATGATACCAAAATGGTTTAGTTAGTCAGAGTTATTGAGGTAAAGTTCCTAAAACCTTCTGCAATAACATGATGGGTTATCGTAGGAACAATAAATTAATCAAGATATTTTCACTAATTAACTAGTAATATAATGGTAGTAGGGATCGTTTCCACAGAGAGTGTAATTGATAGGTTATTTGGATTAGAAAACTAGGTCCACCTGCCAAAATGACCTTTTTCAATTTGCAAAGTTATCAACAACAAGAAAAAGAAAAGCAGCTTACCTGAATACATCTAAGAACTACCAAACAATTCTAAAAACTAGGGTTTGACAGATTTTTTGCTTTTCATGCTTGCAGTTTTAGATTTTAAGTTTGAACACAACAATGGGAGTTCGGTCTGGGGATCCTCCATGGAGTAATTATCGTGATGCTGTTACTAGTAAGGTTATAAGTAATAGAGAACAAACAACAGTTAAGATTGATACTTTGCCTCAACCTGCTCTTATTACCGGAAAAGGGAAAGGAATTGTTCTAACGACTGCTTTAGAAGATGAAGCCATTGAGGATATGAAGTTTAGCTTGGTAGGCCGTATGGATACCAAGAAGATTAATATGAAGTTTGAAATAGCTATTCAAAAGCTTTTAACACAATGGAAAATCAAAGATAGCTGTAGATTTATTCCGCTACCTAAAGGCTTCTTTTCAATGACTTTTCGTAATGCTGAAGACACAAAAAAGGTTTTAGAATAAGGTTCATGGATCATTGAAACTATTGTTGAAGGTATCAAGATTATTCATGCAGTTAGAGTTCAAGAATGGTTGCCTGGTTTTGATCCTGAAAACCAAAAGGTAACGTCTTCATTAGTATGGGTTCAATTTCCGGGTTTAAGACAAGAATATTGGACTGAGAAGATCGTGTTATCCATGGCGCAAACCCTAGGTAAACCAATAAAAGTCGATGAAGTTACGTTGCAGAAAGAATTTGGGTATTACGCATCAGTGCTTGTTGAGATTTATTTCTCAAAACCTGTTGACAAAATAGTGTATGTCAAATCAAGATGGGATCCGGAGGGTTATGAACAGGTAGTCTTAATTCCTAAAAAACCTGAATACTGCGAGCATTGTAAGGTTCTAGGTCATCATCTCAATAAATGTAGGGAATCCAGGAAAAGAGCTACAGGAACGAACAATGCTAGGGGGAAGAAGAGGGAATAAAAGAAGAGAATATGAGGCTCCAACTGAAGGTGAAATTAATAATAATAGTGAGAAGTTTGGAAAAAACCTACAGATTGTGCAACATAAACAATTGAATACTCATCGTAGATGGGCGGATGATGATGATGAAGTTGAGGATGTTGATCAATCGTTATACTCCGGTAGATTTGATGCCCTGAAAAATAATTAAGAGATGGAAACTGATCACGAAAAGGAAAAAGATTGTGAGGATGTTTATGATGAAACAACAGATGCATGTATGACTATAACTTTAGTAGTTGATAATCCCACTAGTACTGAAATTTTACAGGGTGTTACAGTTGGTAACAAAAGACTCAAAAAATGTAAACTTGGAAATAAATCTAAGGAGAATCTCACTGAAGAGGAAATACGCATGTGTAAGGAGAGATTGGAGGAAGAAGGGCTAAAAATGTCGAAATTCGCTCAAGAAATTATAGATATTGCAGCAAATAATCTCATTGATGAATTGGCGTAGAAGGTGGCTAATGACTCTCCACTGGTTGATGAGAATGACGAGCAATTTGAAAAAGATTATAATGAGGGGATGAAGGATGATACTAATCGATCAGCGATTGTAAATTATATTCCAGTGGTGTCTACATTAAACTCTTCCCGCATAGATAGTGCGTTTGACCCTGTTGTGGAGGAAGAAGATCAGAAAGTCTTGAACTGGGCAAATATGAAGAAGGCTATAACAATAGTTGATGGTAATACATCGAAGAGTAGTAAATTTCGTGGTCCTTTACAGCCACATAAACTCAGTTCTAAATGAAGTTTTAATGCTAGTAATCTATATGATGCTTGAAGTTCGTGTGAAGATAATGCTTGAATTTTAGTGGGAGTTATAGGTTTTTACGTTTTCCTGTAAGGGCCTGATTTGCCCATTTCTTTTAATTTTTAGATATTTAGAGGTTTTGTCTGCCCTTTATTTCTCTAAAGGGTTCGGGACCTTCGGTCCCCTTGGGTAATTACTTGTAATTACTGTTTTTGTCTTTAATATTATGACTTAGCTAAAAAAATTGGATTAGAAAACTAAAATAAAATAAATACTAAAAAAGGGGGATTTGATTGATTGATTAAAGCAATAAGAACAAAGAGATGATTAGGGAATCCTTCGGGGTTACTAAATATTAAGTCCATTAAAATACTTGTTTACCTTTCATTGGAATCATATATCACCAACCGTAGAATAACATCTAGCGTTATACTATCCTCAAAAGTCCCTCGTGTAACCGAATACCGAAGCGCCCGAATATCAAATTCTATTAAATTTAACCATAGAGAAATAACGCACTCAAGGTGTAACCTGATCCAAAGCTTTAAGGTTTGTGAACTTAGGTTGATCCTAGCAGTTAGACTCTTACTGCAAGGTCCACTTACTAGTGTTTCCTTCACACATTTCTCCAAAGTATCCCTCTGCAAGGTCTCACGTTTTCTACTTGTGTAAGAGATGCTCGACAATTACGGATCGCTGAACTCTCTACTAACAATAGAATGATCAATAGATTAATCGAGCATGCACTCCAAATATTATAGAAATCAATCATAAACTTTAGATATAGTGAAAGCAAATAGTAAGATGATTAAAACTCTAAATAAACTTGCAATTAAAAGGGGTCATTTACAAATATGTCCCATTTTCTTAAGTTGTTTATAAAATAATCCCGTAGTTTTGAAAACTTATAAAGTAGTCCCGCTACAAAGAATTCCATCCAGTTACAAGTTAACTGGTGTTAACTGACATGTGGCAAATTTAGGGTGACCTCAGATGCCCAATATACCCTTCAGTTAAACTAGTTAGAACAGTTGCTCTCCTCGTATCTCCATCTAATTCAAGTTCAATTGTAGAGATTTCATCATCAAACTTTGTCTTGTTCACCTGCAGCCAAAAGAACCATAAAACCGTAAAAACATAGTAAGGAAAGCTAATGACATAAACGCTACCATTTATTAATAACATTGAATCAAAGATCCAATACTCAAAAGCATCCAAAAACAATAGCTCTGGGACATAGCTAGTATCCAAACCAAATAAAAACTAAACTAAAGCATAACCAAATAAACAACAAATGTAAGAAGTTTTATAGGTCTCACTTCAAAAGTAAAAGCAAACAAAAGACATCCTAACAAAAACTAGTTTTAAGTAAATCTTCAGAGCACACTACTTCTGAGTCATAACTTTTCTTGGCTTCTTAGTTACTGGCATAGAACCACCAGCACTTCCAGCTTGTGATGATGATTGGGATTGAAACATCTGTCCACCTTCTTCAGATCTAGACCTCTTTTTCTTTGGATTAGAGCCAATTGCACCACCAGGACAAGTTGTTTTGTTGTGACCAGGAAGCTTGCATTTACTGCATCACCTGACTTTCTTCTCAGATAGGGTCTCATTATAGGCCTTCCTTCTGTTCTTCCTAGGCCTTCCTGGTTTCCTAATGAGCAACGAAGGAACAATAGTCGATCTTGGCTACATAAGAGAAGAACAAATGAAGTTCATATTGCATAAGAGATGAACAAACTAGTAAGTAATAGGTGTACAATAATCTTCCCAAGTAATAGATACAACAAGAAAAACAAAGAATGAATGGAAATATTAAAAATGATTACTTAGCTGCCGCAAAGATTTAACATCCTAGATATCTACTATATATGTTACTGCAGGGTCTGGAATCCGACTTCCAAACACTAAAATCCATTGTTAAAATTCATTGTGTAGGTATATGATTCATACAAGAAATGAGTTTAGATATTTCACAGAGTACTTTGAATTCATGCATCACAATTGTATTTTAAGCAGATACACACGGATATTTAAGGTAAACCTAATAATGTAATCTAGAAGGTTGTCTAAGTTCATACTTGAGACATAGATCAATTCAATTAAAACCAAGTAAATATGAATACTTGAGAGTTAGGAAAGAACTTCCTCCCAATCTTCAGGCCATTCCAAAGGTACCATATCAGAGGCGTACTTAGTCCTGTAGTTATCCACTGAGTAGTACCTGGCACAATACCTGTACAAATATGCAAAAGAAAAACAAACAGGCTTAACATATTGGCGACAGAGAAATAATCATTGTTCAAACTACATATGGGTTCTGAACACTTGCTCGACCCAATTTGGTCCGATTTTTTGTAGAGCACAGACTGAGTGTTGGCAGGGGAAACCCCTTAGCTACCACTGCATACAGCTGCAAGTATGTTTCTCAAGGTCAACAATGAATACCGTATTATGTATGCTTGTCACTTCATAAAGATTTCCAGCAACCGCTCCTTGTACCTTATATTATTCCCCTGTTTTCTTAAACATCTTCTTCAGTAATTTTTTGGCAGTAGGAACCAGATCCCCAGAATCTCATCCAACACAAGCATTTCTTCTCTTGTAAAACAGGCCCATCACTAGCTGTCCATACATCAAAACTAGTTTGCAGATGGGTTTATCCCTAATGTTGGTTATCATGTTATTGAAACTTTTAGAAAAATTGTTACTCAAGTGTTCACAAGCACTCCTGTAGTAAAAAAAAAGGCCCTGCACCAGCTTTAGGATCCTCGCACACCAAATACTCACAAGCACTAACATTCTCTTACATCATACTATCCATGTGTGCCTACAATTGAAACATATTTTAATGTTACAGGAATTTTACTTTCTGAGAATCAAAAAATGCCACTTGTTTATTTACAAATTAACAAAAATTCATTTATTTACGGACTAACTAACACAAACCTGAAAGTGTTTAGGCTTATAAGCTCTAACAACATTCCAGAAAAGTGTGTGCAGTTTAGATCCCTTGTAGTATGTTTTGAAGTTTGCATACATGTGCCTGCCATGAATAAGAAGGTTAGTATAGAACATACTTTATGTATTTTGTAACAATAAATGGTCAAGTTAGCGGTTAGTTTGTAACCTGAAGCAGAACCTATATGGTGAAGTAGGGAACAATTTTTGAACATCTCTCAAACCCTTCTGTCTATCAGATATGAAGTTGATTGGCTCAACGGGATGATCAGCCAATCAAGGCTTGATATTATTCAAGAACAACAACCAGTTCTCCTCGCACTCATTCCTACAAACCATGATCCCTAAAGGAACCAATTCTGCCCATCCAGAGCAGTGGAAGATAGTAGATAGCCACCATACTTACCCTTCAGGTGACATCCATCTAGCCCAACCACATTTCTACAACCATTTATAAAACCTCTCATAGAGGCATCAAAATATATGGTCACAGATTCAAAGCAATTGTCTCTCATGCATGAAGAAACAAGGAAAGTTATAAAACTAGAACTTAAACTAATCAATTTTACGAACAATTAAAGAAATGATATTACCTTCCATAAGTGAAAGTAGCAATTGATCCGGGATTAGTCCTTTTGATAATTTCACACAGACTTGGTATGAGTCTGAAACTCTCATCGAAGCTTCCATTTATCCTCTCCAACACATTGTTTCTAGCCTCCATGCAACGTGATACGAGATCAAGGTGTTGTGGCTTGTCCAAAACTCGGCAGCAATCTCAGAAGTTTGGGTACAGTCTTGCCATGTGACTCCCTTAGCTTGTGACTCCCTGAGCTACAAATTCAGTATTTGCACATGAATTCCTCCCATAAGGATCTCCAATACAAGTGTGGTGCAAGTGGAAGTCTCTTATGCTCCAAGTTGCCTCACCAAGGATCCTCCTTGCAGATATATACCAAGGACAAAGAATGGGCTCTCCAAAACCTTTGCACACAGCCTTGATTCTAATATTATCACTCTTCGTAAACCTGCATACTGTCCTAGTAGATACAAAATATTTTCTAGATGTTTCTTAAAAGCGGTCTTGTTAGGAAATTCCATCCCCTCCTCAATTTTATCATCACCTACAACTTGTAGTTCATGTTCTGGTTCAGGGAATAACTCAGGATCCACTAAATCTGCAGCAACAAGGAAATCTTCAAAATCATTGTCATCGAACCACTGTTGCCCATTATCAACATTCCTTACAGGCGAACTATCAACATTTCTGTAAGGCTCATTATCAACCACTCTTACTTCATGATTAGGTAATGGCCTATCAACCATTTCAGTACCATAATCATTTTCTAATCTATTACCAATTTCCTTTCCTTTACCCTCTTCAATCTCAAAATCAATCAGTGGCTCCTTAACTTCCTTGACAACTGCATCACATGACAACCAACAAGGAAAAAGTAAATAACACAGCGGGTATCATTATATCATTGTAAACAAATCAAAGTTTAAAAGAGAAACCAACACTACCTTCAACTTCATCATCTGTCTTTAACAACTGGTCATAATGATCATCTATACGTTCAGGACATAAAAATCCACATTAACATCAAATTGCAAACATAACATAATCGATGAATTCTAAAATTTCAAAATAGAAACATTACCTTCATCGTCTTCCTCACTATCCTTACCAGCACTGCTTTTCATACTAAAATTGTGTAAAAACTCCTTCCAATCTGCATCATCTTCACCCTCAATGTATATGAGTTGTTGGCTCCATGGTTGGTCTTCTGGATGACAATCATCTGTATTGAGATTCTCAAGGTGCAACACTAATTCCTTAATCGCATTGAAAACTTCTTCAACAATATCTGCTTTATCCGCAACTGACTTCCAGAATTCAGTACCTAGTGAATCATCATCTAGATTCACAATGCCATGACTGCTAACTTGTGTCGACTCCTCAACATGGTTCCCAAAATCCAGAACCATCTTAGCTAAACTAACACCAACTGTCTTCTTAGCTTTTTCAATCAGTCTTGGGCTTTTCATGGGAGATAAAATTGCCCTTGGCCCTTTCTGAGGTGTTGAATCCCTGTTACATAATAAAAGAGTATTATCACTAAAAGATATTCATCATATGCTAAAAAAAACGAGTTTATGACAATATTATCACCAACATACATCATATTATCACACTAGTAGATAAATTTTTAAAAGCAGAGGTGTAAAAACAACTATGATAAAGTCAGGTGCTAAGAACAATCAGCTAAATCATGGTTTAGCACAACAAAATATGATCCCCGTTACAACAGGTACTAATTAACGATCAGCTAACAGAAAAATATCATCTTTACTAACATATTATGACCAAAGAGATAAATAACCTCTGATTTGCTTGGGCGTGTTTCCAACTATTTGTAACCAAATGTCCAGAATTAGATTCCATGTCACTGCAATAGAACAACAACAACAAGTCACTAACATTCAAAATAAGTTATCATAGTTATGCACAAGAAAATTCACATACAAAATGCTAAAAGAACTCTCCTAAACAGATACACAGGTCCCCGAACCTAAAGCTTCAGCAGAAACTGTGGCAGACACAAAAAGTGTTGAGCACTTCACAAATACATGGAATGAATACAATTTCATAAGCAAGGCATATGCTACGTGACAGGATTCCACTAACTAAACGACATCAGTTGCATGAAGATAATCACAAAACTCAAGTCATTCTAATCACTATCAAACATTTCAACATACCATAAGAACCCCATTATTAAGCATGCCACAGCATACCAATACCAAAATAAACATCTCTAGATTATCAGAAACTAAAGTGTAATGCTACGAAAAATGAAATGTAATCTCAAAAACACCCATAAATCAAGAGATTGTATGATAAGTGATAACAAAAAGAAGATACAATTTCATAATCCAGAAAACAAATCCCTTCCACTATAACTACACGGTCTGAGAATATAACTTCTTAATCAAAATCATTTCTTTGAAATAACCAACAAGCAGACAGACAACAAGCAGGTTATGTACATGACACTCGTAATAGCAACAGAAAGAAAAAAAATCTCCACTAGGAAAGGTGCACAAGGAAATATTGAACATGCAAATTACACCAAAATTTCTATACAACACCAAACACAAACTACCCAGATTAACATGTCAAGAGCTAAACAAACAGTAAGAGAGAAAATTCAATTTCAGTAACCCATTGATCAAAAGACAAAATTCCATCGAGTCTGAGAATATAACATCTCAATCAAAATTGTTCAGAAAAACTCTAATTGTAATTGGAAAATAAAAATAAAAAACCCTACAACCTGAGCGAATCGATTAAAAAACCCTAATTTTAAGAAGTTCCAAATTGAAAAGCCCTAATTTTAAATCGAACAAAAAAAACACCAAAAGAAGAACAAACATTGAACATCTATAGCAACAAAATAAATAAACATAGTTACGGTTAACCGAATTGTACCTATTAGAGGTTGCAGCAGTTTTCCTGTTCATTAGTTCTTCATCATCCATTATCTTCTTCCCCATTTCTTCAAAAAATAAAAATTACTCGCTAGAAATTACTTAGATTTTCTCCAAAAAATACACTCTATCAGCTTGTTTAGGCATAGAAAACAAACTTAGATCTTGGTTCTTTATATACTGATAGAGTAAGAAAATTCTGAGAGAAACCCTAACCAATTTCTGGCAGGAAATATCTTGATGAGGATACATCAGTTGAATTCATGCTTGTAATCTTCTCAAACCAGATTGGTCTCTCTACTCCCTTCAATATTCTCTAATAACCATTGGTCATTTTCATTTATTCAAACAGTAATTTGCACAGTTGGTCAAGGCTGTACAATGGAAGTGGCAGGTTACGGGTTCAAGTCTCAAAAAAATTTCTCCCCTCGCATTTGTTTTAGAGTTCCGTTTTTAATTTATGTTTTTAGCTTAGTTCCAATCAAACCTGACTCCTAAAAAAATTTTCCCTCCTCTGGCGATTATTTTAGGGTTTTTCAAAAAGAATCTTTTTTCTTCTTTAACTCGATCATCTCACGGTGATTTGAGATAGGGGATCTTCTTGATCCATCCCAATCAAGGTCGTTAACATATGCTGAAAAACTTATGGGAAGAAAACGGCTTCCTACAACCTCAGTTGACTTGAGTTCTCTACCAATCCCTACGGTAAAGGATGGAAAACCTGCAGTATCTTCTTGATCCATCCCAATCAAGGTCGTTAACATATGCTGGAAAACTTATGGGAAGAAAATAGCTTCCTACAACCTCAGTTGACTTGAGTTCTCTACCAATCCCTACGGTAAAGGATGGAAAACCTGCAGTTGTGATTCCGGGGGAGTATTATCAAGAGGGTTGTGAAATACAGTCTCATTGGCCGGCTGGATTTCAAAGAACTTAATTTTAATGACGTGAAGCAAACCCTAGAGAATCAATGGCAGCTTGGTGAAGGGCGTGTTCAGTTTATTCCAATGGTTAGAGGGTTCTTTATTATTAAGTTGAAATCACAGGAAGATAAAGACAAGCTTTTTGATGCTGAAGCTTGGATTGTTGATCAACAGAAACTTAACCTAATGGAGTGGTACCCCAGTTTTGATGCACAAAAGCAAAAAACTTCTCATGCTACCGTGTGGGTGAAGTTTACAGGTTTACCTATGGAATTCTGGTTAGAAAAGACTTTGTTGGCTATGGCGAAGTCTTTAGGGACTCCCATTGTGGTGGATAAGCGTACTCTAGCTCATGAGTATGGCTACTATGCTTCGGTCCTGATCGATATTAACTTTGCTGAATTTGATGATGCTGATGCTATACACGTTACAGTTGGAGGATTGGATTTTTGGCAACCTATTGATATTCATAAGAAGCCTAAATATTGTTCTCACTGTAAAATTATTGGGCATAATGAGGGGGAATGCAGGTTGCACGTTCTAAGAAGAATAGAAAGCATCATGGTGCTTCATCTGTTCCTACTGGTAACAAAGAATCTAGTGCTACAGCTACAGAAGATGGTGAAATTGTGTCAGGGAGTGTTAGTGGAAATGTTGACATACAGTTACAGGATGAACTTACTAAGTCTGAAGCTGTTGTGCGCACTGCCTTAGCTGAATTAGAGAGAACTAAGCTTAAGGTAGCTGGGCACACTGCATTAGTTTCTAAGGCTCCGGTGAGTGAGCTTGAAAAAACTAAGCCAATTATGGATTCTGAACCGGGAGAGAGTAGGAATCCATTAATTGATAGGACTAGGGGTGGTGCACCCGAAACTCCTTTAACTGATGGTTTATTTACCCGTGAATGTGTAATTTCTCCTAATCAGTTTGATGCTCTCAATGCTGGGCTAGGCTTAGGGGAAAACACGGAAGATTTATTAGCGACTTATGATACAAGGTCCGGCAGTTGGAGTAATCCGGCTCCAGCAATTCCAGCTCTTCTTGCTCGCTATACTTCGTCTTCCATTCCTACACGTACTGGTATTTCTATTCCTGGTCATTCTACTGGAGTTTCTTTGACTTCTAGAAACAAAACTGACTTGGAAAAGAAAAGTGGTAATCTGGGTAGCAAAAACTCTAGTAGTAAGAATATAAAACCGGGAGAGAATGTTCAAAAGAAGGATGCAAGCAGAATTGCGCAGAGAGTTAAGGTAACTAGTCCTACAAAATCTGGTTATTAATGCGCGTTCTCTACTGGAATATAAATGGAATTGTGCCTGATGAAGCACAATGTAAGCTCAAGGAATTAGTTAAAGAGTTTAAACCTAATATTATTGGCATTGAGGAACCAAGGGCGTCTCGTTCATCTAGGTCTATGCAGCGCTTTCATATTGATGGTTTTAACAGTTCAATAATTCATAATTCTACGGTTTATTCTATTGGAAATTTATGGGTTATGTGGTCTCTGGATTTTACAGAGCCAATGGTTGTAAATATGTCATGGCAAGCTATCACAATTTATGTGGATGGTGTGTTTATTTCTTTGGTTCATGCTAGTTCTCTTCAGGTTACAAGGTGAAATCTTTGGCGTCAGCTGAATATGGGTTCTCAGCAAGTTCCTTGGTTGGTCATGGATGATTTCAATTGTGTTTTGCGCAACGAAGAAAAAAAGGGAGGTGCTACTCCAAGAGCTGCAGTTGTTAACTAGGGAATGACCCGTGCCGTAACGGCATGGGCTATTTCACAGGGTAATAAGCTGTGTTTGTTTACTTTAATACTGCTGAATGATACTGTAACTGTCTATTGCACATCAAACGATCAATTTCATGCAATTCCCTCACAAACTAAGTTATATGTGGATTTCTTTACGATTTTCGACCTTTTTAAGGATACACAAAATGCACGCTATAACTCTCCCATTTTCAGCCATACAATACAGTCACGATGTAGCCATGATCTATCATTTGTATTTTAAAAATATGGAAATGACTTTCGTTAATGTTTTACCTATTAAATTTATTATATTTGGGGTGGTTTCATGTGTCTTTACTCCGGCCAGTATTTACTGATATTGATGACTCAAATATAGATATATACCAAACACTCAAATATGCAGCTGACAGTATTGTTTTTCAAGGTGTATTCCCTTTTGTGCTAAATTGGATATCCCCTGTCTAAATCTATAAAATTTAAATGTCTCCTTAAAAATTTATGTCTGTAGTCGCACACCGCCATAAATTTCCATCAATCTTCCCCCTCTAGTACCACTTCTGGATAGACTGTAGTTCCTGTTCTTTGTTGAGTTTGCTCTTAAACGCATACACCCATGTGATTCTGAAGCATCAACTCAAGTCTAACAGGCCAATCTGCAATCCGTACAAATGAGATACATGGTATTAAAGTCATCCATATAAAGTACCATCTTGCAATGTGAAAAATGACGTTCATAACTAAAGTTTTAAAACTTCCATAACATAACTATTATCTGTGGATAGGTTTGTAAGCATTGCGTGTAAACAAAGGAAACATAAAACACATAGAACGCCATTGACTAAATATTCAACATGTCTTATTCAATCTAATATTTCGGGTGGCGAGGTGGAACTCATTCATTGGCTTCATCATCCTCCATTTGAATAGTTTCCTCAAGGTGAGCCTTCTTAGTGGCCGGTCCATCAACATTGCTCGGGGTCCTTCAATTTTCACATAGGCAGAAATACCTTTGTTCGATCCTGAATGCACATGAAGAGTATGGGAGTTAACGCTGGTGATGGTGAAAATGGTTGGGACTTTCTGCTTCTTATTGAACGAATGGATGCAGGACCTGTAAAAATCCAGACATCACGCCGCTTTCTCATTATCCTGGGATTCTGTGAGTAGTCTAAAGGATTGCAAGAAGATCTTAGAATTGGGAAACATGTTAAACTACAGAAATGGTTATCACATTTATTTGGGCCAAAGTGTTCATATGAAAGAAAGACTAAAAAGTTGAAACATGTATAAAAGCAACGAAAATGGTTTCTAATGTCAAAATAGTAAGGCTCAAACGGAACTCAATACATTTCTGAGTACTCATCTATCTCTACTGCTTAAGATGAGGCACCACTACGGAGAACTTGAGATTTCTAAACTTTTAATGGTATGGCAAAAAAAAAAAAAAAAATTCTACATTCAAATCGGTGAACAGGGAGCTAGATAGATTACCTCAGACGCCGCTATGAGCTCAGATGCAGTTTGACGTACTTTGGTTTTACATTTAGTGCACCAAAGGTGACCATCCTCACAAAGTACCTTGTTTCGGCAAGCATTTTCTTACGTGTATATTGTACTGCATGTCGTGATGTTCTTATATCGCTTGCGCAAAGCTTGTTAAATTTCTATCGGCTAACCAAATGATAAGCAATTAATTCTGTGTCAAAGAGGAAAACTTCATGTGATTACTTATAAGTGTGATTGAAGTGTTTATATAAAAGTTTGTTAGAACTGAATTGTTAACGAAGTAGAGTTGAAATGAAGCCTTGACAGAAAGGATTAGTTTCTCAGCTTGAATTTAGCGTAGTGTGATTCTGGTGATGCACCATTATGGTGCAGATCAGGTTTTGGCTTGTGCAGTGGCTCAGGCATTAGGTCTTTCTACCGAGTCGGACACCTGACTGAGTTTAATCGTAGTGACCACCAGTTAACCCTGAGTTGGACCCTCGACCGAATTAGCCCTTTAACCGTGGACTTGACCTTGACTGTTGACTTACATTGACGGTTAGTTGACCTGTGACCGTTTGTCTGACCGTTAGTGTCCGTTAGTTGACCAGTTAGACCAGGCCTTGGATTATTGGACTTGTTTAGTGGACTTGGGCTTTGTACCATGTATTCTTAGTTGATGTTTTGGACCCCTTATGATCTGAATTGACCTTTGGTTCCTTCTCCAAAGTTGTAGATATTCATAAGACATATCTAATAGACTATAGAACCAACCCAATTGAATTAGTAAACCTTAGTAATGTTAAAGATAGATAATAAAAAGGTGTAGAACCATTAGATAGACTTGTATGATTCTTGTGTGAGCCATTTTGGCTAGATTCTTAGACTTCTTGTGTGATTAACAGTTAGTCTATATTAACAACGATCGATTCAAAGGATGAACCATTGGATCGTGGATCTCGAGGTAGGCGCGGCTTGTCATCAAAAGAGGTGGGAATTTACATTTAACTCTTTTGAAACCATTGTTGTTTCTTTTACAAAGGTTTATGTTTAATAAACTCATGCATCATCAGTTTGTGTATTCCATGCATTGTTCAGTTTGTATTATGATTGTTCTGTTTATTCTTTTTAATATTTCCATGATTGGAAAGGACTTGTATTGTTTCGAATGTCATTATGAATTGTTATGGGAAATAAGAATTTCCACCTGTGGTATATAGGATACGCTCCTTCGCATTTATACCTACTTACTTTCGAGCTTTTATGTTTATATTGGTCGTCAGTTTGCGAGTTCGGAATTGTCGACATCCATATCTATTAGGTGTGAATTTGCGAGTTCGGAATTTACAACCATATTCTAAATTGTTTGAAGAAGGAGTTTGTCCATATAGATGTTTGTTTATTTCAGTGACTTGGTCACTTTTTAATGTTTGGGAAAGCATGTATTGTTTTCCAAGTTTTCCCCATAGGGTTGTCAATAATAGTCCGAAATCCGAATTCCGTTTCCGAGAATTCTTGATCCTATAGGATTTTATCCGTTATATCTGATGTCGGATCGGAATTCTTATCGGATTTTCCCCCCTTAACGTAACGGAATCGGATTAGACCCCATCCGATTGTTAAGTTCCGACATCCGATAACACATAGGAATGTATTAGTAATTTCCTACCTCTAGGATAAAGATGTTGACTATCGGAAATTGTATTCTTAGAAATTATCATACATTATTTAAAATTATCGGAATTAATCGGAATCTCTAACCGTATTAGTAATTTTTAATCCCTTTTACCCAATTTCTTCATATTTTTAGGAATTATCGGAATTTATCGGATTTCCGATAAGTTAACCTATCGGAATCGGATTATAATTTTAAAATTCCGTCGGATGTTACCGGATTTCGAAATTCCGATAACACTTAGCCTATCGAAATCGGATTGGTGAAAATCCGACGGAATTTCATCCGTTGGCAGCCCTACTTGCCCATGATTTCTTGAAAGTTAAATGTTATTTCTACTGGGCACCCTTTTAGGGATGATGTGCTCACTCATTCCCACTTTCAGTTTCAGAGACAGATCAGAGTTGCGCAGCGGAAGCTTCTAGGGTTGATTTCGTTAGTTGGTTAACTTCTGCTGTGTTTATTATGTTGTATATTCTATTTGTAAACCAAATGACTATTGTATAAGTATCATTTGAGAGGAGTTCTTGTATATATATATTTCAGAGCGGGGCTAGTTTCTGGGTTAAGTTTTGTAGCAGATTTCTTAATTGAATGATTAAGTAAATGTTTTAGATCCTTAGTGCCTCTTTATTCGTTAATCTCTTGGATTAGTCAGCTGTTAGCTTTGGGGCGCTACAAACGGTCACTGGTCAAAATTCAGTCAACTGAGTCAGTCAACTCAGTAGTGTTATGAGTCAGAGCCGAGTCAGTATTAGAGTCAGCTAACTGACTCGACTGAGTGGGCTAGTTGCCTTGCCAAATCCATTCTGCACAGCCTGCTCTAATAACGCCACAATAACCCTTCCATTCAGCCACAACTACCAACACTTCCATAGCATATCCCAGCTCACATGCCTAACTGCAACTTATTCTTATAATTCCGTTATCTCTGTAGCTTCCACATTTCAACTCCAGAGCACGAACATACACAGCTTCTCATTCATTGTCCCGAACTGCGCCTGTTCTCCTGCCCTAACATGCATCTAATCCCAGCGCCAGCTTCTGCAATTGCATTTCAAACTCAACCTCATTCTAGCACCACCACACAGCACCAACAACAATGTCAGTTCCATCATTTCCAGTGCCACAAACATCAAGACACAGCAACACAACTCCATTTCAGCTTGAACCCATTTCCTCACAGCAACCAACATTCCAACATTATAATCTCTGCATCTCACACAGCCATTGCCCCTGCCATGACTCCTTGCTGCTGTAACAACCATCTCAGTCATGAACAAACACCCCATGAACATCTTCTCCATCTCTGTTAATTCTTCACCAGCTCAAGAATGAGCTCTTAACCCTTCTTGTTCACCACCAACACCGACTCCAGCTTCAACTGCAATTTCATACCACCATTCTACGAACTCTGTATCTTCATCACCGCCAGCAAAACCAAATTTCATCTCAACCACCAGCTCAAGCTCAATCAACAACAACAATTCATTACCACCAGACTCACACTCAAGCCAAACCATCAGAAACCCTTGAATCTCTTCACTGCAACCCATTTATTTCTTCCAGCAGCTTCTCTTTAGAACTCAGACTCATCACCAACACCAGCTGCATCAGTTCATCACCAGAAACTGCATCTTTGTCTTCTTTCCATGACCACAGAAGTATCAAAATCAACTAATCTTTCTCTGCAACTCAAGAACAACTCCAATTTCTTCCCAACATTGAATTCCAATAAAAACCCTAACCTGTGCCCCTTCTTCATCTGCAACAGAGACCACCACAAACCCTAGCTTCTTTGTGATACCTCCAACTGCAAATTCGACCAAAACCCATCTCAGTTCCACCGTGTTTACACTGAATCTCCATTTTTTTGGTCTCCTCCATCGAAGCTTTAATCAACAGTTAGAGACTCCCATCGATCTCAATCTTCTCCATCACTGAATTAGCCTCAACTGCTTGAATAGTTCCTCACTAGCAGCAGAATCGAACCCAAAATCACATAATTCCTCCTGTTAATTTCTCTCCATGAAAACCAATGGAGCCGCCACACTTTCTATCAATTTCAGGTGAGATGTAGGAAATAATGTGAAAAGATAAACTCTTCTTTGAATTTTAGGGTAAGAGAAACTGAGTGATACAGCCACTCAGGTGAATTGGCTAAGGGTACCCAGAGTGACTCTAGGCACCTTTATCTTGGATAAAAGCCGCCGCCAAAAGAGTTGTTGTAGGTAGGTGGTTACCCTTATCCTCCGTTGTGCTCCCAACAGTACTTGCATGCATATTGACGCTTTTTTCCCTTTACGCTCCAAATGGACGTTTTCTCCTTCTTTTGCCCCAAAGGACTCCATTGTACCTAATAAACTCAAACTCACACATAAGATACATAATTTACATGAAAACTCGCAAAGAAAGCATAAACAATAGATAAATAACAAGGTGTTTACAACACCTATCAGTCAGCTGGAGGTTTATCTTGGAGGTGTTTAGAAGATATGGTTTTTCGGAGGGGTGGTGTGATTGGATTCTCAGTATTTTAAAATCAGTCAGAATTTCTGTCCTTGTTAATGGTAGTTCGGAAGGTTATTTCAGTATAGATAGAGGTCTTCGTCAGGGAGATCCTTTGTCTCCTCTGATATTTGTGTAGATTGAAGATGTCCTAAGCAGAAATATCAAGAAAATTTTCGTGAGGGTAACATGACAACTATGGTCACTAGGAAAGGTATTTTTCCCACTCACTTGTTTTTTGCTGATGACATTATGATTTTTTGTAAGAGAAACATGAAAAGCTTGAGAAACCTGGTAGCTTTGTTGGATTCTTATCAGCGCGCTTTTGGCCAAACGGTTAGTCATGAAAAGAGCAAACTCTATTATGGAGGAGGTTATTTGCGGAGGAGAGCAACTTGGGTATGAATATTGTAACTTTTCCGAACAGATATTTGGATGTTAAGGTTATGCCGGGTGCTGTTAAATATCATCATATTAGCAATGTGGTGGAGAAGATAAAAGAGCAACTTTCGGGCCGGAAGGGAAGGATGTTATCTTTTCAAGATAGAGTGGTTTTGGTCAAGTCAGTGATTGCAAACTAATCAATTCATAATATGACGATTTTACAAATGGCCTAGAAAGTTTATTCATCAATGTGAGGTAGCCATTCGCAATTTTTGTGGTCAGGAGATTCTCAGGTGAGTAGATCTTTTGTGGTTGCTTATGATAAGGTTTGTGCTCCGTATGTTGAAGGTGGTCTTGGCATTACTCAAATGTGGGTTATGAACAAAGCAATGCTTATGAAGTTGTGCTGGAATATTTGTAATTCTAAAAAGGTTTGGGAACATTTTCTTTTGGCTAAGTTCTTCACTAGAGCTGGCCATTTGGTTGGCTACACTAAATCCTCTATTTTTCCCGGTTTTAGATGGGTTTATAGTGAAGTTGGTTTTAATTCTAAAGTGCTGATTGGAGATGGCAGACCGACGTCTCTTTATTTTTATACATGGTGTGAAGATGCTTGCGTTGCTAATGCAATTGGTACAACAAACTTGGATCGGAACATTCTGGTTAGCAATTTTATTCACAATGGACAATGGAACTTCACGGATGAAGTGATGCAAAACATGCTTGCAGCTGGAATTGGCTTAGACGATCTTCCTAATCCAATGGGTGGTGAGGATTGTAGAGTGTGGAAACATTATTATAAGGGGAATTTTACTGTCAGCTCGGCCAAGGAGCAGATATGTAAAAGATATCCTAATTTGGATGGTGCAAACTTGTTGTGGAGAGCTGCTGTGCACCCTTCTTTGGCGGCGAGGAACTGGAAAATTTTACGAGGCGCTTGTGCAACTTTGGACAAGGTACGAAGTAGATTTGAACATCAGGTGATTAATAAATGTTGTTTGTGTAACAGAGAAGAGGAATCATTGGATCACATTTTGTCGTCTTGTGATTTTGCAACAAAACCGTGGCAATGGACTTCTGATGTGTTTGGCATTTTTCCACATCAAAATCTAACAACGGCTTATAAGAAAGCAAGGGGGAAGAGTAGCATGTTCAAGGATATGTGGTCGCTGGCTATATTAGTCATACGCTCGGAGTTATGGATGACACGTAATGGTTTCATTTATGGGAACCAAAAAGTCAGTTGGCATTTTTTCCAAAAGAAGATTTTCAATCAGATTCACGAGTATTTAAGAAGGTTAAAAGGGTATATGTTTAATAGTCAAGATGACTTGCGCGTGCTTTCTTTCTTTAGAGTTCAGCATAAGAAAGTGAAGACTAGTAAGCCAAAGGAGTGCTTCTGGGTTCCTCCGGAAAATAATGAGTTGATGCTTTGTTGTGATGGAGCTGCTAGGGGAAATCCAAGTAGATCTGGAGCTGGTGTAGTGGTTTGTGATGCTAATGCTAATGTGTTTGGTGCAACGAGTGTTGGTTTTGGTATTCAAACTAACTACTTGGCGAAATTATTCGGTGTGATTGTTGGTTTGGAGTGGGCAACTAAGTTTGGTATTGCTGATATTTGTATTCGAACTGATTCCATGGGTGCAGTTTTGGCATACATTACTGATGTTTTTACAGTTCTGTGGTTTCTTCGTCAGAGATGGGTGGATGTGAAGGCAAGATATAATATGATTCGTTTTGTGCATACCTACAGAGAAGCAAACTTTGCGGCGGACACTATGGATAAAAGAGGATGTTTACTGGAAGATGGAGAGGGCATTAGTTATGACAATAGGTCTGATTTTATTTCTACTATTGAATTACCAAATGTATCTTATTTTCGTTTTGATTAGTTTGTAAGTTTTTGGGGTGTTGTGCCTCTTTTCTTACAACTTCAGTTGTATTTTTTTGTTATTTATTAATACAATTTGGACTTACCAAAATTTTTTTCTCTAACAACGAAATCTTTCTTCTGATATTCACATATTCGATAGAGTTGAAACAAAGAAGAAAGGTTATATGCGTCTTTTTATTTACACAACACCTGGACCTTACACTGACAGCTCAGCTGGGCCCCACTTATCTTACATCTTTGACTGGTAACTTTAAACGGCAGGGCAGTTTTATAAGTTTTGAAGAAGAAAAACGGGTCACAAATGTATGTCGGCCCACAAATTTGGGATAAAAAATGACTAATTCCCAATTAAAAAAGCTTCTTGTTTAGAACATTGAACTCATTCATAATCAACAAATGATTAGCTACTCATGATACAAATATAGAAGAATAAGAAGATATCTTATGGTTTCCCCCAAAAGGGCTAAACCCTAGAATAACGATGTAAAACCTAGCCTCTCCTCTATCTTTCGGTGAAAACCCTAATAAAATGTGTTCAAAAGTTGTCTTAAGAAGTCTCCTTAAATATCCCCAACAACCCTAGGGTTTGGGCTTCCTTGGGAACCAAATTTTATCCCTTTGGAAAGTATTTTCCCAACTTTTTTTAACTTAGGGACCTGTCCTGATATAGATCCCTAGGACCGGTCCTAGTAGAGATCCTCAATATAGACCCTTAAGTCATACGAACTCAGAATGATCTCATTTTTTTGCGTTCTCTTCATCTCTTCATTCTCTACAACAAAGAGTCGTATACTCCTGAATTTGGTCGAATTCCACCTGGTCCTTAGTCCACGTTCACTTCTATGTCCATTTTAGCACTCTTTTTTCTCATTTTGGATGATTCTACCAGAATAAGATAAACAAAGGGAAAAAAAGAGTAATACAAGGTAATATGCAATAAATATAGAAAGTACAAGCATGGAATTGATAACAAAAGTATAGTAAGTTATTCAATTATCAAATTCCCCCACACTTAACATTTGCTAGCCCTCGAGCAAACTACCCAACCTAAACTAAATCCTAAATCACTTTTACTGGAATCATGGTTACACTTAGCATGTGCAACAATCCTTTAAACCCTTAAGTGTCCCTAGTGGACGAGTTATAGTCTCGTGAGGGTTTACAAGGGGTACCTACTCCAATTTCTATCCATGAAAAAACAATTAAGGACATATACTGAGCAAGAATAATTAGCAAACATATGTTATTTAGCTACAAGAATCAATATCCCATATGAATTCTACTCGTCACAAATAAGCAATTAATTCCGTGGGACATTCTAAATGATCACATAACTGTACTCGGATAGTCACTGAAATCTACTTGATGCAATGTTTTTCAACATTATGCACAATACTCGCGTATTTACACATAAAATGTATATGATACAAGAATCACATGGATATATAAGAGAATGAAGATGAAATAATGAAGTGTGCAAATGCTGACAAAGGTGAACGAGGTTACCCAAAATATTTGTATGAATTTTCAAAGGATTATTTGTATATAACACAATAGTTGAGACCAACACCTACTTTACCGACAACATGATTTGATCGTTTGAATCTAAGTGCATGTTCTTTTTAAGCATATTACATGATAGTTCCAGTGGATCTTGCGTTCCACTTGTAATGACCCGTCTCTCCACCAATACAATCCCCACTTAGCCATAGCGGTTATCCGGCAGTGTGGGGGTTTTCAACGGGCATCGCTGCGGTAATCCAGCAGAAATTTCCCGGGAGGTCACCCATCCCTGGATTGCTCTCGTCCGAGCACGCTTAACTTCAGAGTTTTTTACCAACTCTAGAGCCAATTGTGCTGAAAAGGCCTCGGTGTTGGGAAAGGACAAACCGTTACTTATACTCCATTCGGCCAACCACTGCCGAAAATTACAATACCACCACCTTAAATTGGAGCAGTACTCGGCTTCGAATATGTTCAATCCCAGATCTCCGACGTTCCCTGCCCCTTATGAAAGAATCACCTGGACTAACCCCATCCAACATACCTTCTCACACTCGGCAGGTGACCCGTCGTCGGCTCTGATACCATTTGTAATGACCCGTCCCTCCACCGATATTGTCCTCACTTAGTCACTGTGGTTATCCGGCAATGTGGGGTTTCAACGGCCATCGCTGCGGTAATCCAGCATAAACTTCTCGGGAGGTCACCCATCCCTAGATTGCTCCCGCCCGAGTACGCTTAACTGCAGAGTTTTCTGCCAACTCTGGAGCCAATTGTGCTGAAAAGGCCTCGGTGTTGGGAAAGGACAAACCATTACTTATACTCCATTTGGCCAACCATTGCTGAAAATCGGGGTATTACACCACTCTTGCTTAGGAGATGGAGACAAGGAGAACACATACATATTGTCATCCAAGTGTCGACAACCACGTCTAATCTTTTGGATTTGCTATATAATAATGATGTGATCACACTCTATTTTAACGACAACATAATCAGAACTTTTGAATCTAGAACATGCTCCATTTCAGCAGATTTCATGATAGTTCCCATAGACCATGTGTTCCGCTCTTGCTTAGGAGACGGAGACAGGGAGAAAACCCACATGTTGTTATCCAAATGCCGATACTCGAGCCTGATTTTTATTTTGGCTCACTATTTTGAGTGTATAAGACAATGTTATATTGTTGTATATGATCAACCCCGCGACAACATCAAAGCAATACTAAGGTCCCACCAAATAACTTAGAGAAACATATAAACTTCAAAAGATAAAAGAAAGTGACTCAGTATTGATGATTACGAGTAATGCATGCACAAGTTCTTGTATCGATTTTTAACGAATACCATGCTATTTATAACACCTGTAGATGACAAAATAAAGCATCTACCAACAACTAACAGCTGGAGTGTCCTGGAGCTCGATGCTAAGAAGAAGCTCACACCGAGGTCGAGTAATAAGTCCTCATATCAAACACGATCCGAAGAAAAAAACTTAACAAAGGATGAGACATGACACGTAATATGATGACATGTGGCATATGCGAGTTCCGGAGCGAGAAGTAAAGATAAGATCAAGGATGTCAGGTTCACGACCTGGAGATCAAGATACATTGAAGATCACAGGTCGACAGAATAACTTACTAACGAAGCAAAATCTGAGTGGATTGTGACGTTACCTTCAGCTAGGCATAAGTGGTCCCTCTGTATTAACATGTTTAACATGAGTCACACGCTAAATTAACTGTATATAAGCCCTCGAAGGCTCACTTTGTAAACCAAAACGTATAATTCAATCTAACTAAGTGAATAAGAATTATATTTTCTCTGGTTTTCTCTCCTACTAAGTTGTGATCACTGAACTAGAGATAACTCAGTAGTCACCAACCAGACTTAGAGTTAATCATCTACGGACAAAGATCATGAATATATCGATCCTGGAGATAGTACCAAACCACTAATCTAATCATAAAATTGTGTAGCTACGTATATCATAAGCACGACCATTCGGTACGAAAAAATATGCATCTTCATTGGTGCCGACTAAGGTTGCATCACAATATTGATTCTAATCTTGAAATCTTGTGAAAATCATAATTTTGATGCATAATTATCCTTTCTTGAGGAGAAAAATTTACAATGAAAATTGCATCCACATATGATAATCTCGATCTAAAATCCTGATTTAAAGCATAATTTCTACTGATATGCATTAAATATGTTGTTCTGCAATCTTAATCTTGCTCAAATAGATCATATGTAATCATGATTACTTCATGTTTTAGTTTATTTTGCATCTAATTCATTTAGATCGATCATTATCTTAACATATCTAAAGTTCATGTCGACTTCAAATCTGAAATAGATCATGAGCATCTTGATCTACATTAAAACCATACACATCTATTATTTCAGCATGTGATTAGACAAGTTTAAACCATTATTTGCTATCATCAATCATATTTCTTGATAATATCATCGTTTCTTAGATCTTGATATCTTGAATGCATAGTAATCTCAAATGCTAGTAACATCATCGTAGAAATTCACTTAAAGTATGTCAATCTTATCTTTTATGGATTGAATGATCTGAAGCAGATAAAGAGTTAATTGATGAAACTTATATCGATTACCCATCTTTAAATTTTTAAAGCATAAAACAGTTATGTTCCTAGATTTTTAACCGACTTCTGTTGTTAGAACGGTATTTCTAGAAGTTTCCTGACCTGGTACCAATCTGGTCGCAAAAATGGAAAGTACTATATTTATTATGATGAATACACAGATTATCTTTCAAAAAAATATAAGATCCACTCGTAAAGAATTTCATATAAGACGGATCACAAAACTAAAAAACATGTAAAATGCATGATCCAATGCTGAGAAACTACTTTTTTCAAAGAGTTTTTCTGTTTTAGGTGGAAAATGACTATTTGAGATATGAAAGATCCAATAAAATCGCATGATCAGACTACTCACATATTGTTTGTCATCCTATGTAGTACTAGGAAAATGATATCGCAAATGACAAGAAGAGTCTTAGCACCTCGACCTGGAGTAAATTTACCAGGTCGAGCAACTACACCTACTACCCATAAGGTAATAACTCCAGTAATACAGAGTTCTTCTCCAAGCCGTGTAAATTCGCCAGATCGAACTCGAGATGCGAGAACAACTCCAAGTGATGACATGCCAAACATACCATTCAGTGTTCTAGTCCCAGATGGCCAGCCAGTAGTTATATTGGTGGGTACAGCTGTCACACCACAAGAGAGAAGGAGCCTACCTCGAGCTTCCCCAACATCGACTACACTAGTCGTACAAATACCTCATGATATGTTCCAGGAGTTGTTGAGGTCGATCTCGACATTTACTGAGAGAGTCAATAACATGACCCTACCAGCACCACTACCAACAACTCTATCTGCGACAGCAACTCAGCCTACGTCAGCAGTGAACACATCTCAACCATCAGACATGGTACAACTGATTAGTCATCAAGAGCAGCTGAGATAATAATTTAGAAATTATAGCTCGATGGGTAACCAAATCTCTTTTACGCCATGGCCCATAACTTTGAGACGATCGAAGTTGTTTCTCGAAGTGACATCCAAGAGTCAGTTGACTCAAGAATGAAAAGAATGTTTAGAGAGCAAGCATATAGGCTCAAGTTACTGATCAATAAGCCCAGGGAAGACCCCACATATACTTTCAAAGATGTCCCGTTGTATAAAGAAGTGAGGGAATGTATACTGCCGGAAAACTTCCACCTACCTGATTCAGAAGCTTTAAAGGAGATACAGATCCAAATAAACATGTATTCCATTTCGAACAAAAAATGACATCGTACCTCGAGAACACTCTGATTCTGACACGATTCTTCACAAGCAGTTTGGAAGATGATGCGTTGACTTGGTTCCGCTGCTTACCACAAACTCAGTAAAGTCATTTCAAAATATTAAAGAGATATTCATCCAAAACTACTAATGCAATATTAAATAAGCCGGTGTTCTAAAAGGAGTAACTCAATAAAAAGATGAGAGCTTCACATAATTTTTGAGAAGGTTAACGGCTGCAGCAACACCAGTTGAGACTTAAGAGAGATTCCTCTGTTTTATTTTATAAAACGCTCTTCTACAAGGTAAGATTAGAGACTCTTTCATTGGCTCAGAGTTGACTTTTCTATAAAAGGTGTACAACAAAGTTGGCAAGTGGGCCAGAGAGAGCAGGGCAATCTTAGCACGCCTACAACCGCATCCTCATAGCATAAAGTGTTGTCAGCTGATCCTTTATCTAGGGATAAGAGATAACGTTCTCCAAGATTACCCAATAAAGCTTCAAAGCAGAGTGAGAACCGAAATAGGATAACGAAGTCAAAAGCTTCACCAAGATGACGCATCCCCTGAAACTATTCTACAGTTCATCAAGAACAAACCTTACTTTGGGACACGTTGAAAGATGAGAAATGAGTCTAAAATAAAGAACTACTGCTTGTACCATGAAGTTCACGGTCACCACACCAATTACTGTAGGAATTTGATCGGGTTTATCAATGACTTGGTCAAAGAAGGCCATCTAAAAGAGTTCATCTCCAAGGGCCAAACTCCAATACCAACTTAGGATGTCAAGGGGTGTGTGAATATGATACACTCTATTACACGAGCTGGGAATGACTTACAGCTCGACCTCACTGACAGGAAGAGAAAATTTTGCGAGATCAATATCGCATGTATCCACCCGAGCTATGGAGGTCTCCTGTTACCTCCATACGACATCAGGTTCACTGCCAGAGACTTGACTGGAGTAATATTTCCACACTTTGAAGCTCTTCTAGTAGAACTGATAATAGATGGATGGGACTGCATCAAGATATTAATCGACCAAGGATATACATATGACATAATTTAATTGCAAGCTGGAAAGAAGATAAAACAAACAAATGAAGGATCACTAAGAGCAAACATCTCAGCCATAGTTGGATTTAATGGATTCAAAACCTACCCAATGGGAGAGGTAACTTTTATTATTGAAGCTGGCTCGATAAAAACTGACGTAGCTTTTCTGGTTATAAATACCCGATCACCTTACAATGTGATGATGGAAAGGGATTGGTTACACGCAATGCAGGCAGTTCCTTTAACATATCACCAAAATCTAAAATTCATGACAAGCTCTAGGGAATACGTGATCCGCGGGAACCAAGTGTTATCAAAAGAATTAGAAGTTTTATCTTTGACTCAGTAGGAAGATCCACATAATGGACATAGTAATAGCATTTAAAGCTGCCAGGTAGAACAACTAAACTGGAAAGACAGATAGCTAAACTGAACTACTTGCAAGCCAATCCAAAGAGATCTCCACCTGAGAAGCCAGAAACTAAAAAAGAGTTACAAGGAGTTCCATAACGTGAGTTCAAAGATGAGGTCGTGGAAATCCTCGAAGAAATAAATCTCAGCATAACTGAGTATCCAAAAATAACTTTCATTGGTAAAGGTTTCCCGCAAGCTGAGAAGCAGGGTATGATCAATCTACTAAAAGAGAATATCGACATCTTTGCCTGGATAATATCAGATATGCCAGGTATAGACCCTAACGTCGCATGTCACTCTCCGAATATTGAACCAAGCTTTAAACCAGTTAAGCAGAAAAATAAAAAGGTGACAACTAAGCTATACGATGCAGTAAATACAAACGTTGAAATAAAACAAGAGGCATCCATTACAAGGGAGTGTAAATACCATGTATGGATCTCTAACATCGTAGTAGTCATCAAAAAGAATGGGAAAGTTCGAGTATGCATCAACTTTTACCAACCTGAATAAAGCTTTCCCAAAGGATGACTTCCCTCTTCCAGACATGGATAGACTGGTGGAGTCAACCCAAGGGTATGGTTGACTATCTTTTATTGATGGATAATATGGGTACAATCAGATACCTATGAATCCAGCTGACCAAGAGCACATAGTTTTCATCATTGAGAAGGGTTTGTACTGCTTTAAGGCAACGCCGTTTGGTTAATAGAATACTGGCTCGACCTATCAAAAGTTAGTCAACAAAATGTTCAAAGAACTGATTGGTAAAATAATCACTACACCGTTTTCTTTGATTAGTAACTAGATTTTGCAACAACTTTTGCCCTGTTGTGAATTTCAGTTTCAATTTTTTTGCAAATGTCCAACTTCGTTACAAATCTCGCAACTATTTAGTTTCAATTACTACTCCCAGATTTTGGACTAGATGTAATACATGCTTCAGTTGTATTCGTACACCTATAGAACTCCTAGCAGAACACCAATTCTCTTAAGGAATTCCTCTAGTAAACCTTCTAGCAGAACCCCAATTCTCTTTAGAAGATGCTCTTAAAAATCCTCTAGCAAAACGTTAATTCTCTTTAGAAGATACTCCTTAACAATTAGGGTTTACAGTTCTGCAACCTAATTGTTTCTTCCTTATAAGATCATCTAAAAAATTCTAGAGATATCTTGATCTATCAAATCTAGGGTTTATTAAAAATTCTTAGGAATAAGAGAGAAGGATCCTACCTCGAGCTTCCCCAACATCGACTACACTAGTCGTACAAATACCTCATGATATGTTCCAGTTGTTGTTGAGGTCGATCTCGACATTTACTGAGAGAGTCAATAACATGACCCTACCAGCACCACCACCAACAACTCTATATACGACAGCAACTCAGCCTAAATCGGCAGTGAACACATCTCAACCATCAGACATGGTACAACTGATTAGTCATCAAGAGCAGCTGAGATAATAATTTAGAAATTATAGCTCGATGGGTAACCAAATCTCTTTTACGCCATGGCCCATAACTTTGAGCCGGTCGAAGTTGTTTCTCGAAGTGACATCCAAGAGTCAGTTAACTCAAGAATGAAAAGAATATTTAGAGAGCAAGCATATATGCTCAAGTTACTGATCAATAAGCCCAGGGAAGACCCCACATATAGTTTCAAAGATGTCCCGTTGTATAAAGAAGTGAGAGAATGTATACTGCCGGAAAACTTCCACCTACCTGATTCAGAAGCTTTAAAGGAGATACAGATCCAAATAAACATGTGTTCCATTTCGATCAACAAATGGCATTGTACCTCGAGAACACTCTGATTCTGACATGATTCTTCACAAGCCGTTTGGAAGATGATGCGTTGACTTGGTTCCGCTGCTTACCACAAACTCAGTAAAGTCATTTCAAAATATTAAAGAGATATTCATCCAAAACTACTAATGCAATATTAGATAAGCCGATGTTCTAAAAGGAGTAACTCAATAAAAAGATGAGTGCTTCACATAATTTTGAGAAGGTTAACGGCTGCAGCAACACCAGTTGATCCTTAAGAGAGATTCCTCTGTGTTATTTTATAAATCGCTCTTCTACAAGGTAAGATTAGAGACTCTTTCATTGGCTCAGAGTTGACTTTTCTATAAAAGGTGTACAACAAAGCTGGCAAGTGGGCCAGAGAGAGCAGGACAATCTTATCACGCCTACAACCGCATCCTCAGAGCATAAAGTGTAGTCAGCTGATCCTTCATCTAGGGATAAGAGATAACGTTCTCCAAGATTACCCAATAAAGCTTCAAAGCAGAGTGAGAACCGAAATAGGCTGACGAAGTCAAAAGCTTCACCAAGCTGACGCATCCCCTGAAACTATTCTACAGTTCATCAAGAACAAACCTTACTTTGGGACACGTTGAAAGATGAGAAATGAGTCCAAAAGAAAGAACTACTGCTTGTACCATGAAGCTCACGGTCACCACACCAATTACTGTAGGAATTTGATCGGGTTCATCAATGACTTGGTCAAAGAAGGTCATCTAAAAGAGTTCATCTCCAAGGGCCAAACTCCAATACCAACTTAGGATGTCAAGGGGTGTGTGAATATGATACACTCTATAGCACGAGCTGGGAATGACTTACAGCTCGACCTCACTGACAGGAAGAGAAAATTTTGCGAGATCAATATCGCATGTATCCACCCGAGCTATGGAGGTCTCCTGTTACCTCCAGGCGACATTAAGTTCACTGCCAGAGACTTGACTTGAGTAATATTTCCACACTTTGAAGCTCTTCTAGTAGAACTGATAATAGATGGATGGGACTGCATCAAAATATTAATCGACCAAGGATATACATATGACATAATTTAATTGCAAGCTGGAAAAAAGATAAAACAAACAAATGAAGGATCACTAAGAGCAAACATCTCAGCCATAGTTGGATTTAATGGATTCAAAACCTACCCAATGGGAGAGGTAACTTTTATTGTTGAAGCTGGCTCGATAAAAACTGACGTAGCTTTTCTGGTTCTAAATACCCGATCACCTTACAATGTGATGCTGGAAAGGGATTGGTTACACGCAATGCAGGCAGTTCCTTTAACATATCACCAAAATCTAAAATTCATGACAAGCTCTAGGGAATACGTGATCCGCGGGAACCAAGTGTTATCAAAAGAATTAGAAGTTTTATCTTTGACTCAGTAGGAAGATACACATAATGGACATATAAGATAGCAATTAAAGCTTCCAGGTAGAACAACTAAACTGGAAAGACAGTTAGCTAAACTGAACTATTTTGAAGCCAATCCAAAGAGATCTCCACCTGAGAAGCCAGAAACTAAAAAAGAGTTACCAGGAGTTCCATAATGTGAGTTCAAAGATGAGGTCGTGGAAATCCTCGAAGAAATAAATCTCAGCATAACTGAGTATCCAAAAATAACCTTCATTGGTAAAGGTTTCCCACAAGCTGAGAAGCAGGGTATGATCAATCTACTAAAAGAGAACATCGACATCTTTGCCTGGATAATATCAGATATGCCAGGTATATACCCTAACGTCGCATGTCACTCTCCGAATATTGATCCAAGCTTTAAACCAGTTAAGCAGAAAAATATAAAGGTGACAACTAAGCTATACGATGCAGTAAATACAAACGTTGAAATAAAACAAGAGGCATCCATTACAAGGGAGTGTAAATACCATGTATGGATCTCTAACATCGTAGTAGTCATCAAAAAGAATGGGAAAGTTCGAGTATGCATCAACTTTTACCAACCTGAATAAAGCTTTCCCAAAGGATGACTTCCCTCTTCCTGACATGGATAGACTGGTGGAGTCAACCCAAGGGTATGGTTGACTATCTTTTATTGATGGATAATCTGGGTACAATCAGATACCTATGAATCCAGCTGACCAAGAGCACACAGTTTTCATCATTGAGAAGGGTTTGTACTGCTTTAAGGCAACGCCGTTTGGTTAATAGAATACTGGCTCGACCTATCAAAAGTTAGTCAACAAAATGTTCAAAGAACTAATTGGTAAAACAATCACTACACCGTTTTCTTTGATTAGTAACTAGATTTTGCAACAACTTTTGCCCTGTTGTGAATTTCAGTTGCAAAAAATTTGCAAATGTCCAACTTCGTTACAAATCTCGCAACTATTTAGTTTCAATTACTACTCCCAGATTTTGGACTAGATGTAATACATGCTTCAGTTGTATTCGTACACCTATAGAACTCCTAGCAGAACACCAATTCTCTTAAGGAATTCCTCTAGTAAACCTTCTAGCAGAACCCCAATTCTCTTTAGAAGATGCTCTTAAAAATCCTCTAGCAAAACGTTAATTCTCTTTAGAAGATACTCCTTAACAATTAGGGTTTACAGTTCTGCAACCTAATTGTTTCTTCCTCACAAGATCATCTAAAAAATTCTAGAGATATCTTGATCTATCAAATCTAGGGTTTATGAAAAATTCTTAGAAACAAGTTATTTAATTATCAGAAGATAGCTTCCATGTGCTTTACGATCCCCAAGTAAATTCTTTTGAAATCTCACTCTTGTTCGTGATTAACAAAGATATGGAAGACAACCTTATACAGTACACACATAAAAAAAAATCAAGGTATAGGTTGTATGGTTACATAAAACCCTTATTTATAGTGAATGATCAATGCTAGATTGCTTGGAAATAAATCCACCTTGTCTAGGAAAGGAAACACCCAAATACTTCCCCAATAAAGGCTTTTGGTCATATATTCACGGTTTTGGTTCGCGAACTGTTGCCAAAAGTTCGTGTACAATTTCCTATTCACGAAGTCAACCTTAACCACACTTTTAAGTGTTGCTTTAATAAATCACTCATAATTTCTTCGTTATAACTCGGAATTGAGTGATTCTTACCTCATTGCATTTGTATTATCATTCACTGCAACACGTATACCTTTCTAGTGATAAGGGTCATCCTCAAAAAATTCAAGGGCTCAAATATCCTCGAGTGTATATATAAATATATATTTACTGTCATGGGAATTGTTCCATAGAGTGAGCACTTGCTTCAATAGATGTATAGAGAGGTAGAGTAAATAAGAAAATCAAGAGTTTGTTACTAACCTTAAATGAAGTTCTCCAAGATGTCTTCATGTAGTCTTAAATCTCTATTCTTCAAGGATATCTTTGATTCTATACTCTACTTCTTAAACTTAGTCTAGTCTGAAACTAGTTTTAGTGACTAAATCAAGAATGTATTTTGTCATCTAAATTTGACAACTAACTTTAACTTGACATACCAACGCTAGTGGGTTCAACTGAGAAATGCTTTAACAATCTTCCCCTTTGTCAATTTTAGTGACAAAACCATTTTACATATGTTCTTATTTCATTATGCTTGTTGATTTCTTGAATCTTCAACGTCTTCGATTTTGCATGTGTTCAGTCTGTACTTGTTGAAGATCCGTAGTATATTAACAACTTATGAGAAAGTCTCTACTCAAGTTGTTATGCCAAATCGTAGTATTATTATCTTCCCCAAAGTTCAATTGCACCACAACTTTGAAGCAATACTATGGTGATATATTCTCCCCCCTAGTCAATACTTACATCTCTTTCAAAATAGGTAAAACCTATTGACCATAATCCACTCCCCTTACGTAATGCTCGGAAAAGCCATATGTTGTAGTAAGATACTACTTAATAATTCCCCCCCTTTTTGTCAACAAAATTGGCAAAGGCGAAAAATAGGGATCATAATGAATTAAACAAAAGAGCTTCAAAACTAGAGAACACATACCATGCTTTAGTTTAGACGATTTCACCATGAAACTCGGTTTGCGTCAAGGAGATATAAAAGTACAAGAATCTCCAACAATTCCACAGCTGCTCTTCCCATAAAGATATTACCATTAAGCACAAGTTCAAAAGAAATCTCACCCATTTGATGTCATTCCCGAAAGGACAACAAAAGCGACCTTTCTCTAAAATACAAGGATTTTTAATATTGGATTTTAGCAATCTCAAAAGGAGATATGAGCTAAGAATCAATCATTAAAAGTTTCTCATGAGATCGTATTACTAAAAAAATTAGAATTATCTCATGGTAATCAAAAAATACACAATATGTAATCATGAAGATCAAGAATTGTGATCATTTTTTCTGAAATACAAACTTGTAAAAACAAGATTTGATTTACTCTTAGAAGGAAGATCAATCTTTTCCGCAAGGATTTACACCAAATTTGGCTACCAAAAGCGTATGAAAAGATATCCTTGACAAACAAGAAGATGCACACCCACACATATATATAAATCATTAAGAACCGTGCATCATATGTTCACAATGGACCAAGAAGGTTGCAAACATTGAAGCAATAATGGTGTTCAATGATACTCAACATAAACAAAAGTCCACAAACACAAAGTGATTTAGCGATCAAAGTTGTCTTAAAAGTGTTTATAAGAGTTGTAGCAATACCAAACATATTTATAAAAATATTTTATGAGCATCTGCAAATTCAGTACCGGGGGATTTGTGAAACTGTCCCATTGAGAACTCTAAGGTTCGTGAACTGGGTTCGCGAACTGTCATGTTTCTCAAAATTTAGATGTCAACGGTTCGTGAACTGTCCCAATCTAAGCTTGCGGTTTGCTAACTGGTTCGCCAACCTTTCTGCATTTCAGAAACTCAGATATCTATAGTTTTCCAATCTACCTTGAGTCGAAAATACAGAAGTTCTGAATACTCTCTTTAAACAATTAGAAACTTTCCCAATGGTTATAGAAATATCATTGTTTGGGCAACTTTCAAATGATAAGCTTGAAACAAAATTAATTTATGAAAAATAAATTGTTATTAATCAGGATTATTAAGGATCTATGAACAACTATTGCTTGAATCATATTTCGAGAGTTTGAATAAGACAAGATTGAACTTGAAATTTCTTCTTTGCAGTAAACACCAAAAACCAAACGCCATCGACTTTGTTTGTTTCTTCTAACCTGTATATTTAAGAACTTAAACACAAATCAAGTTAGGTAAAAATGAACTACACATAAGGTATATGGATCATTAGCCGCATTGGTTTGTCTATCATGAGTACGTCACCTTTAATCCATTATCTATGAACTATTAGTGAATGATGTACCTATAATCTGTATGATTATCAAGTCTTGATAGTTCCACCCAGAAATCGCAATTTGGACTTATAAGCGATGTGGTACACCTTGAGTTGTATAAAACTGTATTTAATCTTATAGGTTTATAGAAGACAATTATGACAACCACTAGAGAAATTTACATTCATAACCATTCTCACAAGAAGGTCACATAACCTCTTGGCATGGATACATATCTATGGAGTAACGGCTCAAAATGAAAAAAGATGAAAATTATTGTCTTCAGAAGCATTGGGTATTTAACTTCAAGTAAGTGTTTAAACAATTAATCATGATGATACAATGATTTCCACCAAATCACTTAGCGAAAAAATAAGAGTACCAATAACAAAAAAAAAATGTTTTCGATATTAATGGATCATGGCGTAAGGCATATAATAATAGAATCATAAAGCTTGCTCAAGTTTATAGACGTACCTTTTAGAAGAATCAAATCATGAATCCTAAGGATTCACCAAATATTCACATCTTACCCAATATAATATGTGCTCCCTAATTCTTGTGCTTCCCTCATCGTGTTTCTTACTAGGGCATTTATTAGTGAAGATGCACTTCCAACGTAATCAAGTTGCGCTGGGGTGAACAAAGCTTTGTTCACCACAGGTAGTTGAAACAAAGTCATGCACGATCTCTAGGAATTTTACAACTTCCTTGAAACTTTCAACGACTTTTTCATCCCTCATTAAGATGTTGTCCCTTGTTGCACTCTTTTCTGGGACATCATTCTTATTGATAATTATTGCTTTATTGACATTCTTTAGTACCCATTTCTGAGTGACTTTAGGAGCAACATGTTTCTAATGGGATTTCAATTGTGTTGTAGTAAGATGGTACGTTCAAGACTTGTGAAAGCAATAGATTTTAGACCTAATTTTAAAACTAAAATATGACAATCTCAAAGTAAAAGATGTTGTGAAAATTATGGAGAGACTAGGACTAGGATTTCACCATTCATCAATAATTATGTTATTCAAAATTAATTCTTATCATGCAATTTAAACAATTGATTCGGTTCTAAATTATTGCTAAAATTAGATTTCCATAATATCAAATGTTAGTTGCAAGTATAATGCATCAAAAATCTTAAACTAAGCATGCATCATCAAGAGAAAACACATTTGATTAATAAAAACCATTTAATTCATTTTTTTTATCAATGTAATTAATTATATAAAAATATTGCATAAATTTATAAAATAGAGATTACCACATAATTCTTGAGAGAATGGCTTCCTCCGTTTTTTTTTGTTAGGTCCAAAATGATATTTAAATGGCTTCCTCCATCACCCAAGGGATTGGGTTTAGCTCATCATATTGGAAACACGCTCAAAATTCATTTTTATTGCTCAAAGGGTGTTCACAAATAATGAAATGGGAGAAAAAATATATATGATAAAATCGGGTTTGTAACACTTATATTTGTTATAAACTCAACTGTTACAGAGAACGATAAAAGTAAATTGTCGCTGTCACTTTAGCTAAACGACTGTCTTAGGAAGCACTTTGTTCTTCGTGTTCTTCACAGCAGTAGCAGAAAAGTATTCTCTGCAACTCGATCAATCACCTCTGTTGTTTCTCTAAACTCTCCCAAACTCTCCGTGTCCCTCTAAAACATCCCAGCAACCTATTTATACATCTCAGTAACAACATATCTCGTCTTAATTGCAAAATATTCTTCATTATTCTCCATGTACGAGATTTTTCTTCCTTTTTTATCTCTGATTTTGATTTTCACACGCTCTGCAGCTGTTAAAACTCCTTATTTATCTTCTACACGCTCCAAATGGTTGCTTAACTCTGCAGTAAATTTTTAAAACTCACTACATCTCACAAAATCCCGTGATTATCTCACTTCATACACGTACTCCCTGTTTTCTTCTCTCCGACGATGTAGCCCAAATTTACTGGTTCTGGTGGACTTACTAGTTCTGTTCGAGTGTAACAGGCCTTATCCAACTAATTGTAGTGTTTTAATCTCCCTAGAAATCGTCCAAAACCAGAACAACAATATCAGGTTTTCAAAAGAAAAACATGTAACTCCCTGATTTCTTCAATCTGAATCTCCATCCAATTATAACCCAAAGCATTGATCATACCACACCTGTTAAGCTTAAACAAGTCTTCCCAATCAATTTTAGCCCTTTAGTCTCCCTGAATCATACCCAAATCATGAACCCTAATTCTGTCGGTCAACTGTTACGTTTTCCCGCCAAATCTGAAATTTCAAATGAAGAGGATGAAGTGCCCTGATCCAAAATAGGGGTGCCTTTAACATTTGGGGATGCCCTTATCCTGTGACTACTAATTTTCCCATAGTCTACGTAATGTATACAGCTTAGAGGATCTGATACTAAGTAGCAACGATGCCGCAGTTGAACTGATGTGGATAAGTAATAAAAGGTACTCAAGATAACGATAATAATAACTAACAGTACTAGAATGAAGTAAGTGATGCTAAGTTATCAAGAGACACAAGAGGTTAGTGGTTCGAATTTCGTCTACGTCCACGGGGTAATGAGTTATTGTTTGTATTGAGTTTAGGTTGTTACAAATATCTTAAATACTTCCCAAAGTAATAGAGAGAACTAAAGTTGTAGTAAATACTTAAGTTCTAAACATTAAAGAGGTTTAAGCTTAAGACTAGATCTTCCTTTGGGTCTTGAATGCCCTTCTTTGTTGGTGAAGCTTGGTATTTATAGACCCTTCTGCTCCAGATATATCTTTGCTGCCTCTGGGTCCATCGTATCCTGATATATCTTCCGTACAAATGGTACCTTCGTTCACTGCATGCTTTCTCCAGTCGGACTCGCCACCTCAGCTGACCCACGTTCCTTCGGGAACTACCCAGCCTCAGTACATATTGTACCTTCATTAACCGTGAGCCTTTGCCAGTCAGACTATACCATCTCATCTCTCTCCACGTGCTTTAGTTAAATCTGTAGATAAGGACTCGCTGCATTAATTGCTGATTGGATATGTCAGCTACCTCTGTCCCACGCCAGCTGCCATCTTCCTAGACTAGGGTTACTTTACCATCTAAGTCGTCGAGGTATGCTTCCTCAAGATGGGATAAAGTAGATCCGGAAGGGATCTGCTGCTCCTTAGACTCCTATGTATCGCGGGGGCTATGCAGTTACCTTGTACGCGTCCACTAAAACCGTGACACGTGCTCCACAAAATATTGGTATTCACAGTTTGCCCCTTTTCTTTCATATTCCACCGATTGGTAGGATTAGAAGAAAAAACTTCCATAACGCCGTCATTTTTGCACGCACGGATTGGGTGGTCCCCATATGTCCTTTCATGCAATAACTTCCCCTTGAATTTCGGGACAACTAATTTTTTTGGATTTCTCCACCCGTCTATAAGAAGGAATTTAAGGAAAGATATTCATTATCTTCCCTTTTCTTCTTCACTGTCGCTTTCTCATAGATTTGCTCTTCCTTCATATCTAACTGTTGGTCTTCCATCGAATCCCAAAAGCTTTTGCTGCTCGATCTTTATCAGCAGGTTAGTAATCCTTGATCTTCTTTTTACCATTGCTCAAACATTTTTCATGTTCGGTTTGGTTATCTTCTCTTGATTGTCGTTGATATTGTTGTTGTGCTTGCATGAAGTGATTTTGATCTTCACTTGCTTTTTCATGCTGTTTGAGAACATGGGTTATTCCCCATTTTGTGTTTTTACCATGATTATGCCATGATTGTTCTTCGCTTGCAAACTTGACCATGTTGGTCATTCGTTTTCCATTGGGTCTTAAGAACTGATTAGATGGTATCCTTCTGGTTTCTTTTGGTTGGTTTAGGTAAACCCATGCCCAGAGTACGTTTGTTTTTGCCCCAATTGAGTTTTTGAGGTGACTGCAAATTTTCTCCGCCATTGTTGATGGACTGTTCTTCCTGCTGGTGTTAGGAATAATGAGGCTTCCGATGAAACCTGCGCGTAAGGATCCGAGGCATAGATCTTCTACTGAGCCTCCTCCGCGTGTCGATCACCCAGATGCCACACCTTCTCCTCCTCCTGAGGTTGGTGAGGATACACAGATACCTGAGGTTCCGGAGGAGCTTGAGGTAGAGGAGATAGCTGCCGAAAATCTTCCCCCACCTCTGCCTCACTTTAAGCTTCATAGGTTGCAACTGCTTGACAAAGATAGCTACTCCGGTTGGTCCCTTGCTGAGATCTCCAAGTCTTTTCTCCTGCATAAGTTTGAGATCTCATTTTTCGATGAGAACAATCTATTGATCAGCGTCGGCCAATTGGCCGCAGGTATGCTCCTACCTTTGTATAGTAGGAAGGATCCATTCTACTATGATGTCCTGTCCACTAGGGATGACCCTGCAAACAAGACCCATGTCCGAGGGGTGATGCAGTATACTGGAAATTATTGGCGTGCTCTTCGTGAAAGTTGGTACCGTAGCAAGGGTAAGACCACTCTGAAATCTTATGATCCTTTTGCTCCCTGGAGGTCTAAGAAGGAGGATTACACCCCTGCCAACTTCAATGCTACGTATGCTGATTCCGTTCAGAAGAGCAATCTCCTTCTTTGGTGCGTTGGTCCACGCCATATTCATGTTTCTGCCAAGAAGATTAGGGAAGGCAATAGCCTTCGTTTATTGGAAGAGATTGACAAGACTGGGTTGACTGTATCCCCCACTCTGCTAAGCTTTCTCTTCCTCTGTCTGATCGTATTCGTCTTGATCATGATAAGCGCTGGGCACGTACTATTCTTCGCATGGTCGACCCTTGGGCCTACGGATTTACTACCGCAGATCCCAACGTTCCTCGTCCAGCTTCGTTTATGCCTTCTAAGTATGATGGATATCAGCCTTGGGTTTTCATCCCTGCCACTCCTGACAAGGTAACCTTCGTTTGAATTGCTTCAGTTTTTCCACCTTTTTTATTTAGCATTTTGCTAAGTATTTTGATACTTCTCTTTTTGTAGCCTGCCCCTGCTTCTTCTGCTGGAACCGCTCCTGGTTCTGCTGGTAATTCTATAGCTACCCGAACAAGGAAAAGGAAGGCTTCGATTGAAGAAACTAAGCCCACACCTGTGGAGGTAAGGATTATAACCCTACCTTAATGTTCGTAGGTACCTTGGTAGTTTTCCCCTATCCTTAGCCTGCGCACGTGCTCTTTTACAGTCTTCCAAGAAGAAAGGCAAGTTAAAAGCTGTGATCGATGTTGAAAAATCTAATGAGGATCCCAAGGTTGCGGAAGGGGAACCGGATGATGCTGAGGACATGGAGGATATTGAGGATACTGCCCTCAGTCCTCACTTAGATGATATTGAGGAAAACTTTTCTAAAGAAAGCCCCAGTCCCATTTGTTCCGTGGAAGGTGACAACCTTCAAGTTGATGGTGGCTCTCTGTTGGTGAGCCAAGTGAGTACTCATATAGCTGTAATCCCCGCTCATCTGCCGAAGATACCTTCGTTTTCTGCTTCGAGCGATGTGCAGCCTATTGCTTTGGCTACCACTAGTGCTATGATGTTGTCTTCCAAGGGACCTCCATCTTCTCCTGCCACTTCGCGTCATTCAAGTGGTTCATTTGCGAAGGGTGTAGTTCCGGTAGTAAGGGTCAGTAGTTCGGATTCTCAGTCGAGGTATTCCTGTCCCTTAGCATTGACGATATGTATGCCAAGGCGTCTGCGTGCCTATTATCCTTTCGGCAAACGTGTCTGAATACTACGTTATTGATCTTGGATGCATGCTCCTGAGCTAGCTTCAAGTACGCAGATAACACCGGATCCAAAGTTTGGTATTTGAGTTCGATTTGTCTAATGACTAACTGTGAGTCACTGGTTAAACGAACATCTGATAAGCCCAGCTCCCGCGCCAAGCGTAGACCATGTATGACCGCCTCATATTCCGTGATGTTATTGGTATACTGTTCGAAATCTAACCTGAATGCATAGATGAGTCGATCTCCCATAGGGGTTGTAATTACAATCCCTATGCCTGCGCCTTCTCCATTAGAGGAGCCATCTACGAATATCTCCCACCTTCGCAGAATCTGAGGTTTCAGCAAGTCTTCCGGATCCTCCTTATCCTCTTCCATTCCTGGGATATCGTCCACCTCCGCTTCATCGTTGAGGGGTAAGTCTGCCAGAAAGTCTATTAGTATCTGTGATTTTTCAGCCTTTCTTGTTTCGAAAATTATCTGGAACTGCTTGATCATCGCGTTCCATTTTGCCACCCTTCCATATCTTTTCCGTGCTATCAAGGATTTGACCTATCTGGGCCTTTGTAAAGACTTGGATGGTATGTGCGTCAAAATATATCCTTAGCTTCTGTGTTTCCACTACTAAGGCGTATATGAGCTACTCCACCTTAGTGTAGTTGCGCTCCGCCGAACTGAGTGTCTTGCTGATGTAATAGATGGGCTTTTCTTCTTGTCCTTGGACTCGTACCAATACTGCGCTTACAGCGTAGTTGGTTGCTGTCAAGTAGAGAGTGAGGACCTCGCATGGCTCTGGTTTTTGTAAGATAGATACGGAGGCTAGGTACTCCTTGATCTTCTGGAAGGCTTGTTCGCATTCGGCGGTCCACATGAACAGACTTCCTTTCCTCAGTATATCAAAAAATGTTTTGCATTTATCTGATGATCTCGCTATGAATCTTCCCATGGAGGCTAGGATTCCATTTAATTTCTGTACTCCTTTCAGCGTCTTTGGTGATGTCATCTCCATTATCGCTCTTACCCTTTCGGGGTCAACTTCTATTCCTCTTCTAGTCACCAAGTACCCTAGGAATTTTCCCGAGGTTATTCCGAATGTAATTTTTTTCGGATTGACCTTCATGTGACAGCTTCTCATGGCTTCGAATACATCCCTTAGGTCTGATAGGTGATTTTTTGCTTCCTTGCTTTTGACAAGCATGTCGTCTACATAGACTTCCAATATCTTGCCTATCCATTGTTTGAAGATTTTGTCTACCAATTGTTGGTATGTTGCCCCCATGTTCTTCAGTCCAAAAGGCATCCTTGTATAACAATACAAGCCACGTGGAGTGAAGAACGCGGTATGCTCCTGGTCTTCCTCGCAAGTGCAATTTGGTTGTACCCGGGGTAACAATCCATGAAGGATAGCCTTTGGTGTCCTTCGGTTGCGTTGACTAGTTGGTCAATATTGGGCAGCGGGTAGCTGTCCTTGGGGCATGCTTTGTTGAGATTGCTGAAGTCGATGCAGATATGCACACCTCCGTTCTTCTTAGGTACGATCACCATGTTGGATATCCATGTGGGATACTTGACTTCTCGTATGAATCCTGCCATTAGGAGCTTTTTCAACTCCTTTTCTACCGTCTTTTGGTAGATGTCTGTTACTTTTCTGATACGTTGTTTAAACGGCGTAGCTTCTGGTTTGATCCAATGATGGTGAGAGACCAAGTCCGGATCAATTCCTGCATATCTTCCATAGACCATGTGAAGATATCTTCGTATTGTTTGAGTAGCTTCGTCAACTGCACTTCCTCGTCCTCTTCTAATAAAGCTCCGATGGTGATCATCTTTGTCTCCTTCTCAGTTTCAATGTTAATTTATACTTTGTTGGTTCTACCGGCGAGAAGGTTGGCTTTTGAGGTTGTAGAGGAGTGCTTTTCTATAGTTATCATTTGGCAGAGGTATCCACTACCGGAGTAGTGTTAGTGCTTTCTTCTTGAGCCGAGGGGGCTTCGGGAACTTTGAAGTCTCTGTTCTTCACTTCGTTGGCGTTCTCCCTTCGCCTTTTGATCGAATTTTAGATAGTGGTAAATCAGGTTTTCGTTCACTCGGACTTGATGAGATTGATTTTAGACTTAAATAATAAAAAATGCTAGAAATAAAGAAAATATATACAAAATATGTCACAGGATGAAGAATTTACTGGGACTCAAGATTTCACTGTTTTTCATATTCAAGAGGTTCAGAAATTAATCCTAGGAAATTATAGCTTAACATAAAAGAAATATTAACTCTATTCTTTGCCAAATTAGATTTCATAAAACATTAGTTGTATATTACAAGCATGAAGCATCAAAATTACCTAGAACTAAGCATGCGTCATCAAACAAAGTCACAAATAATTAATAGAAATCATAAATCGTTAAAAATCGGTGCAAAAGGTAAATAAAAGAATTAATCAAATTACCACATTGACGAAATATAGCTTCCTCCGTCGTCCCAGTGAGGGGCTCTGACTCCACATAGTGAAATCACACTCAGAAGAATTTTTCATTGCTCAAAAGTGCTTACAAGAGGTGAAAATATAATGGAACAGAGAATTGCAACGAAAATAAACGTGGCAAATCAACTGTTACTAAGAACGATACAAAATAAATGCAGCAGCCACCGTTGTACAGTCGCTGAAAAATTGTTATAACTGAAGGGAAAAGACAACAGTTTTATTACGACTGTCTTGGACAGTACAATGTTCTTCGTGTTCTTAGCTGCTACAGCAGCGGAATTTCCTGCAACCTCTGAATCGCCTCCAAATTCATTCCAGAATATTACACAGATGAAGATGGTTATTTTCACGCCAAATTGATTCTCTCGTGAGGAAGATGGGTGTCCCCCTATCTAGGTGTGGGGATGTGAATAACAGCTAGGGTGCCCATTATCAAATAAGGTGCCCCTTATCCAAAATGGGGGTCCCTTTAGTAGTTGCCCTGGGGTACCTTCAGTAAACTTTCCGGGTGCCAATAACATTTTTCCGGGGCGTCTCCAACATACTTATGGGGTGCCTGTAGTACATTTTCTGGGTGCCTTTTGTAATTTTCTCCCGTGGGTGCAAAAACCACTTTTCGAGCAACTTTTTCCACACAAGTGTATTTATTCAAAAACACCTACAAACACATAAAACAGCCAAATAAGAACAAATCGAGCACTATCAATATATACAATTGAGATCATATCAGACACAAAAATGTGTCTATCAAATACCCAGAAACTTATTATTTGCTAGTCCTCGAGCAAATCTAATCAAGAAAATAAAATCTTAACTCACTGTCGCAGGCAACGCGATTGCACTTAGCGTGTGCAACAAGCTTTTGAACCCCTAGGTGGCCCTATTGGCCGAGTTTGTCTCGGGAGGGTTTACAAGAGGTGTACTCACAAAACCTTGTCTTCAAATTGGTCACAAGTATCCAAAGAGCTATAAGGACATACATATTCGCAACCTATCGTCAAGTAACTAGAATGCCAGAGAAATTAAAGGTATCCGCTCTAAAGCTGAATAAAGAATAGGGGAGACACATCCGTTATACTTATAGATAAAGAAATATCCGCTACACAACTAGATAAACATTATGAGATGCATCCGCTTTACAGCTGGATAAGATTAGGAGAGAGATAAAGATGAGAGGGACATCTGCTACACAGCTGGACAAATTACGTGTGATGAGTTGAACCAGTGCTAGAAAGATCTTGTGCCAGATGGAAAGCGGACTAACTTTTTTTTGATAAGTCAAAAATATATTAATAAAATGAAATATTTACAAAATAGTTTAAGAGAAAAGAGGCCACAGCAGCCCCAAAAACTCTAAAAACTATTTAAATCGAAAATAAGAAACATTTGGAAACTCTATTGAAGAAAGAAAAATAGGTCGCCCCTAATAGTTCACTCCTATGCCTTCTCCAAAATCGCAACCCCTTTTAGCCAAATAATCTGCCGAAAAATTAGCTTCTCTAAATGTATGTTCAAAACGAATTGAAGTATAGCTGCGCCTAATTGACCTCCACCGCTGCTGAACAAACCAAGGCATCACTCCTGACGAAAGCGCTATAATAGCACTTGATGAATCTGATCTGATTAAAACATTTCTCATATCCCATTTTAAAGCCTATTCCAGGCCCACCACAATACCATAAATCTCTGAAAGGTAGTTTGTAGTCGTACCCAGCCCAAAAGAAATAGCGCCAAGAACGTCACAGTTAGCATTCCTAGCAAAAACTCCCGCACCTACAATCCCTGGACTGCCTCTTGCTGCTCCATCACAATACAACAGAAGTTCACCCTCGTCTGGAGGAGTCCAAAAACATTCTATCGGAACGTGATGATTGACCGACCTATGCCTGACCCGAAAGTAATCAAGGATGCGAACATCTTCACAGTAATTTCTCATATGACCCCTTAGTCGCATAGAATAATCATGAATCAAATGAAGTACTATCTTATGGAAAAACGACCAATTTGGCTTTTTACCCTCAAAATAAGCTTTGTTTCTAGTGAACCATAATTTAGCCCGTATCACAAGAATAGACAGTAACCAAAGGTCCTTTATTATTCTGTTACGTCCCTTAGACGCTTTGTAAGAAGTAACCAGATTTGGATGGGGATTTAAGCCAAAAACATTAGTTAACCATAACCAAGCTTTGGCAGCGAAATTGCATCTCCATAAAATATGATCATGAGACTCTTCAACATTTGAACACAAATAACATTTAGTTGGCATATCTCTTTTAAACCTCTTACGTACCTGGTCAGTAGTTGAGCAATCCCCTCTATGGATTTTCCAGTTTTGAGCCGATAGAGTTGGATGAATGCACTTACGCCAAATTAAATTAGCTCCCTCCATAATTTCATAGCGAGGCCTGATCAGATCTCTAGCTGTACGAACAGAAAAAGACCCCTTGTAATCTGGCATCCAAACAAAACAATCATCGCCTCCTGTTGTTCTTGGCAAAAGTTGTAAATTAATCCCAGCAGCAAGAAGACGCTGGCCATGAATATTTGCAATATCCTATTCACCATCGACTAAAATGTCACTAACAAGAGTGCGTCTATCCAAAGCAGTCACGCCCAGCCTAGCTGCAATACTGTTGTTTGCACACCAATTATCAAAATAAAGTGATGTAGAACGACCATCACCAATAAGACTTTTAATGTTCTCCTCAACCTGATTATAAACCATACGCACTCTAGGTAAGATAGTGGATTTTATCCCATACTTCTTGATGTTCCCATTACGGTCAAAGAAACGCGCAACTAGAAATCTAGCCCACACTTTTTTAGAAGTTCTAATCTGCCACCAAAGCTTCATAAGAAGAGCTTTATTCATCACTGCCATCTTAGTAATACCAAGACCTCCCTCCGCATACGGTGTGCAAATTTTGTCATAACCAACCACGAAAGCCTTAATAGTGTTAGAATCCCCAGTCCATATAAAATTATGAATAGCTCTTTCGCATTGATCAATAAACTTCCGAGGCCATTTGTAAACCGCCATATTATGAATCGAATAACTAGCAATAACAGATTTGACAAGCACAATTTGTAAAGCGGACTAACAAAGCAACCAATATGCATCTCTCTTCAACTCTCTCATAGTACTCAGTAGAAACAACGTCTTCTTCGACTTCAACTGTTGATGATATATTCTCGAACTTCGTAGAACCTTGACAATTAACTTTTCTCTTCGATTTCTTGCTTGAAACTTCCCTATAAATTTCTACTTCCCTATGGCCTTATTGAACAAAAAGCTAACAACAAAATTTAACTGTATCATTTTTTATTTTATTTTTAAGGAAATAAATATGTCTTTTTTATTTATTTTTAAAGATCAATAGAATCATACAAAACTTTGGTTGGTAGCTTAGCAACAAGCTGAGAACCAAAAAACTTTTTTTTTTGGTTTGTTTTTCTGGAAACACAGTAATAACAAAACTAATATTTACATGGCCATGAAAGAAGGACTTTAGCACTTAGATCTTCGCAACTTGAAATGTCTTGGTATCATGAACTTCAACAACTTATATCGTTTGATTTTCTTTGCTCTTATAACTTCTTGTAACTAAGTCTTAAACTTTGATTTTGAATTCTGCTTTTCTATTGTTGCTTCTAAACCTTAAACGTCTTCAGCTTTCTTCATAGATTTTGATGTCGCTCCGCTTGTTGATGATGATAAGTTTCTACTGAGAGAGAGTCGTAATCCAATAACTAAGAATACATTGTGGGGTTGCTTTGTCTTTCTGGCATTTCCTCTGGCCTAATTGTCTTTCCATCATGGATGGTTAGGTCCATCACGATTACCCTCTAAAAGGTACATGTTCTCTCCTGATTGTCAATGATCTCAATATCTTTTTCTCTAATGTCTCACTAGAATGTTATCCCTAGCAATTCGAATTTCCATCTTTTCGGTGAGAAACAATGTGTAAACTTAGTTAATCGAATACTGTGTGACACTAGAAGTTTCAAAAATGAAACTAAAAGTTTCTCCCATACCCCCAAACTTAAATCTAACATTGTCCTCAATGTTCTAAAGATGAAATTAAAAACATGAACAAGGAGAAACTGTTACCCCTTGAAGGAAAAGAGAAAGGAAATATATTACCGTGTTGCATGAGCATTAGTCACCTCGTAAAATCATATAGCAATAACCGGAATAACCGTGGGTCATCTGGATCAAAAAGTGTTAACCACAAGAAGAGGAAATTGCAACAGACTAAGAAGATACCGAACATACCCTTATCTAATCTTTTGTTCAAGATAACTACATCTAGTTGTGGTTCAGGTTCAGGTTCTATAAAAGGGTCTAGATAAAAAGTTTTCATCGGCTGGATTTCCTCAAAGGAAGGATCCTGAAGTTCAGGTTGTAAAATCTGAAAATACTTAACTAAAACCCTAGAAGCACATAACAATAACCTGAATAATTGGGGATCCTCTAAGTCAATCAGATTTGACTCACATAGTTAACCATAGTAATGGTCATTCTTAAGCAAATGTGTCGACCCTAATCTCCTAAAGTAATTATGTTTAGTCTCAAAACTTAATAACTGACACATCTGAAACTCATAAGTTCCCGCAATTGGAAGAAAAATTTCTGGTGGGAAAACAAAGTCAATCTTGGTATCATAGCCTGGGTTAACCACATCAACCAGAGGATGGGTTTCTAATAACTGAGATTCTTTCTGGACATCATGAGGTTTGGAAAAATGTGTATGAAGATAATCTTGTAAAATGGTTGAGGCATAAATTTCAAGTCCCAAGTGAGGGAACTTTTTAAGAGTTAAAGGTATGGCACTAGGAAAGTTATAATCACCCCCAAAATTAGAGTTTTCGGTGTCTCTAAATAGACTAGTCACAATCTCCCTAATTTCTAGATCATCAGATTCCTGAAAATGGTCAATTGATTCTTCTAAGTTATTATTATCAGGTAGTGCATCCTTACTCATCTCTACGAGTTCATTTTCTTTTTCTAGGACTATTGTTTCTAAATCTCTATACTCTAAAACAATATTTTCAGAATAAACCCGTTCCTCTAAACCATTATCGGCTTCGTAACTAGGAATTACTATATCGTCTAAAATAGTGATATCTATATTCGAATCCTCATCCATTTGAATAGGTGAATAATCATTAAAATTATTGGGATTTAAACCAGAAATAATACTATCATTATAAAGCTCAATTGGTGTAACAATTTCCTGATCACTATGCCTACATATGTATGATTCTTCATCAACACTATCCTCATCATAATCATCATTATAGTAATATGAAAATGGTCGAACCTCACTAGTGTTGCCAATTCTAACCTCTTCATCTTGATTATGTGAATACTATCCTCATTATCAAGGGTAATATTGGAAACACTATACTGGCAATTTCGAGCAGTTCTTTTCTGGGCCTCTAACAAAAGCTTCTGAGTCGACTCACATGACTTCCTGATTAAATCTAGGAAAGAAGGTTCACTGGCTTTCATCCATAACTAAGTTATTCATTTCTGCTAACTTACGTGTCGACTCTAGTAAAGAGAAGTTATAAGAATTTTGCTCGTATGACCGGTGGGCGTATGGATAGTAATTGGGCTCACCATGGTAGGGACCATAACCTTCAAAAGTTTGGTGTTCCCAACCACTATTCACACTATGGTCGTAAAAAGAATAATGTCCATGTTGCTCAGTTGGGTATTCATTGTATTGGCTATTGTAATACCAGTTCGACATCCTAACTGCAAGGAAATTCTACACAAGAACAAACAAGGCTGACTTGACCAAAACAAGCCTATTTAATATAGCAAACAAAAATCATGATGGCTCCCTTAGATTATTTCTAGACCAGCTTCTACTCTTCCAAGAGGAAACTAGGTACAATTTTAGCAAACCTCGTAGAATGATCCGAATAAAGTAAGTCGAAGAGAAGCAGGAGAAGCTCAGAGGAGCTTTGATACCCCCACCTCTTTGGCAACGCTTCCCTGGGTTACAAGGAGACTCTAATCGACTTCTAGTAATCTTCCTGAACTTTAAGCTACGCTAACAAGATACCCAATATGATACTTTTGAAGGACTTTACAATAAGCTCGTTACCCTACGGTCTCATTCTAGTCCAAATTTTAAGCCTTAGGTTCGCGTAGGTTACGTGTTCCTAAGGCAGGCAAGAAGGAAACGGTGATGAAATCCGAGTCCTTATCTTAATTTGGCCAGGCCTTGCCCTTTACTAGAAATTTAAAACCGTATTCAATTCCTCAACATATATGCATACAAAATCATCCAGTAAACCCGCTGACAGGGAATTCACGGGTGTTTAGAATTCTTACCTCCCATGCCAGACGGAGGATGAACCGTTGAAGTCGACTCGGGCCACCGACTCCTATGCCAGTGTGCGAACCCGAGGGGCCGAGACAGTATCGTGAATGTCGTCCTTCCCTGTGCAGTTTAATATTTAAACTAATCCTTCCTTAGGGTTTTTAAAAAATAATAAAGTCCAATGTCCCAAAAATAAAATTCAAAAAGTCCAAAAATAAAAGATTACAACAATAAATCCTAATTACAGTTTATAAAAATAAAATCTAAAAAATAAAGTCCAATAAAAATAAACTATACACAAAATCTTCTTCTTCACTCCTTTTGGATTCCTCTTTTCTTTCCTTCTTTGGCTTTGTTTTTTTTTCTTTTCAGCACTCTCTTTTTCTTTAGCTTCGCTCCAAATCTGAAAGCAAACATAAAAATACAAAAACGCGTAAAAAAGAACAAAAAAAAAAAAAAAAAACCTAAAAACAAATCTAAAAACAAGTCTGCGTCGGCGCCGCCAAAAATTGATCGAATTTTAGATAGTGGTAAATAAGGTTGTCGTTCACTCAGACTTGATGAGATTGATTTTAGACTTAAATAATAGAAAATGCTAGAAATAAAGAAAATATATACAAAATATGTCACAGGATGAAGAATTTACTGGGACTCAAGATTTCACTGTTTTTCATATTCAAGTGGTTCAGAAATTAATCCTAGGAAATTATAGCTTAACATAAAAGAAATATTAACTTTATTCTTTGCCAAATTAGATTTCATAAAACATTAGTTGTATATTGCAAGCATGAAGCATCAAAATTACCTAGAACTAAGCATGTGTCATCAAACAAAGTCACAAATAATTAATAGAAATCATAAATCGTAAAAAATCGGTGCAAAAAGTAAATAAAAGAATTAATCAAATTACCACATTGACGAAATACAGCTTCCTCCGTCGTCCCAGTGAGGGGCTCTAACTCCACATAGTGAAATCACACTCGGAAGAATTTTTCATTGCTCAAAAGTGCTTACAAGAGGTGAAAATATAATGGAACAGAGAATTGCAACGAAAATAAACGTGGCAAATCAACTGTTACTAAGAACGATACAAAATAAATGTAGCAGTCACCGTTGTACAGTCGCTGAAAAACTATTACAACTGAAGGGAAAAGACAGCAGTTTTATTATGACTGTCTTGGACAGTACAATGTTCTTCGTGTTCTTGGCTGCTGCGGCAGCAGAATTTCCTGCAACCTCTGAATCTTCGATCCTAGCACTCTGTTATCTCCCATATCTCTCCATCCTCCCTCTTCATCACCCCAACAACCTATTTATACTTGATAGCCTCCAAATCTTCTAGGTTTAATGTCGGAATATCTTCTCTTTACTCTTACGGAGATAATCGAGATTTCTTACTCTGTTTAACTTCTTCACGTTTTTGCTGGTGTCGACACACTCCCAACACGTTGCGAACAAAATATGGATGTAGTCAAAACTCTCAGCAACTCGTGCAACTGCCAAAAATAACTCAATCCACTCGTAAAAAGCTAATAGAAAACCCGAGAATAACTCAAACCTGTTTTGTTTGAAATCCACGTTGCATCTCTATTTTCTCGAGACAATTGACGTACAATCCCTGTTTAATCAAAACAAGATATTTCCAAATAAAATCCACGAGGAAATCTCGTGAAACCGCCTCCAAATTAATTCCAGAATATTACGCAGATGAAGATGGTTATTTTCCTGCCAAAAATGATTCTCTCGTGAGGAAGATGGGTGTCCCCCTATCCAGGTGTGGGGGTGCGAATATCAGCTAGGGTACCCCTTTTCAAATAAGGCGCCTCTTATCCAAAATGGTGGTCCTTTTAGTAGTTGGTCTGGGATACCTTCAGTAAACTTTCCTGGTGCCAATAACATTTTTCCAGGGCGTCTCCAACATACTTCTAGGGTGCCTGCAGTACATCTTCTGGGTGCCTTTATAATTTTCTCCCGGGGGTGCAAAAACCACTTTTCGAGCAACTTTTTCCACACAAGTGTATTTATTCAAAAACACCTACAAACACATAAAATAGCCAAATAAAAACAAAATCGAGCACTATCAATATATACAATTGAGATCATATCAGACACAAAAATGTGTCTATCACCTTTTTCGTGCATGTTGCTGTGTTGTGGCTCTTTCTTCTTTCAGTCTGACTTCCTCTAGGTTGCATAGTCTTGCATCTTGTTTATCCCATTTGATTTCCATCTCACCCATAGGTATTGGGAACCGAAGGTACTGATGATAGATCGAAGTTGTTCCCCATAAGCGATTGACCCAGAGTCTTCCCATAATAACATTGTATGGCAAAGGCGCCTCCACAATACAGAACCTCATGTTGGTCACTAAGGGGCATGCGCGTACCTGTAAAACAATTTCTCCCTTTGGTCTAGAGACTGCTCCGTTGAAACCATAGATTGTGCAGGTGGATAAATCAATCTGCTCAGCTGTTAAACCCATACGTAGATAGGGTTCGTAAAACAAGACATTTAACGAGCTGCCCCCATCAATGGGGACCTTCGTAACATTCCATTCGTGGATTGGAAGAGTGATCACGAGCGGATCATTGTGCATCTCAACCTCCTGGTTGACGTCTTTCGTTGAAAATGTTAATGACGTAGCCATCCATTCTTCCCAAGTGGTTGTTGGTGGTCCACTTAGCTTGCATACTTAGTGGGATTCTAGCTTCTTTCTGTTTCTAGCTAGTTTGAGGATATCTTCGAGTAGCTCCCCCTGGCCTCCGTTTGAGAACGTGATCATGTTAATGTACTTACCATCTTGTGGTAGATCCACCCTCTTATTGGGAGTTGCATCAGCGTCGGTAGGTTGTATCTGCACATACTCCATGAATTTGCCATCATCTATGAATCTCTGAATTGTGTTCCTCAGGTGGTAGCATGTGTCAGTTGTATGCCCGTAGTACTGGTGGTATTCACAGTACTCCTTAGAATCCTTCGTCTTATCTGGCTGCTTCCCCCTTGTTTTAGGGTAGGGAAAGCCCGGCGTTGCTCCTTCTTTGCTCAAGATATTAGAGAAAGTTGTGTTGAGCTTTGTGTAGACTTTATCTGCGAAGTCCTCCCTTCATTTTCCTATGCCTTTTCCATCTCCATACTTTGATATTATGTCCCGAGAGTTGGTTCTGCCCCCAGCTTCGTTTTGTCTCTTAGGTTGCTCCGGAATTGGTTCCAAAGAATTGGTTCGCTGAGGAGATGTTGTTGCTTTAGTCTGCACTCTAGGATTGTCCTTCTGGATTTCTTCAAGTCTGATGTAACGATCCTGAATAACCCGAAGCTCCCCTTCGGAATCAAGGGTTCGGTTATGAAGCTCTACGAAGATAGCTGAGGTCCTATCAAGTCCGTACTTATAGAAATTAATGCTAATTTCTGGATTGACTTTTCCAATTGCCTGACACGTTTTCTGCCACCTGTCCGTGTATTGCATCAATATTTCCCGGGGTCCGATAGCTAAATAGCCTATCTAACCCTGCCTTCATAGATTTGTTGTACATGTACGTCTCCAAGAACACCGTAGATAATTGCTCAAAATAGTCAATTGAGTTTGCTGGTAAGTTGTCATACCATGCCAATGCTGATCCTGTTAAACTTGCGGGGAAGTACCTACACAGTACCACCTCATTTCTTTCCCAATGGGCAAGGACACGAGTGTAGTACCGTAGGTGAGCAGCGGGATCTGAGGTACCATTGTATGCCTGGAACGTAGATACCGGGCATTTTCCAGGGATAGGCTCCCTCAAAATACGAAAGGACAACAGAGATGTTGTTGCTTCTTGGAGTACCTCCTCTAGCCTTGCGCCTGCGTGGCTAACCTTTAATCCTTGTATCTCTTTCCGCATCTTTTCCATTTGCTCCATGACCATCTCCACGTTATGAGCATCCCTTGAAAATGTCTCATCGTAATAAGACTAGGAAGGCTTGTAAGTGGGATCCACCTTATTTGGATCGTGTCTTGCTCTCCTAGCTCCCCCTGGTGGGTTAGGACCACCCCTTCATTTCCCGGAGATAGCTCCCTGATCACGCCTCTGTAAAGGAGGATGAGTTTGGGAACCTTCAATTTGCACTTCCAGCAGATCTTTTAGGTTCTGATTTTCTTGAGCCATCATATGCATCTCATCCTCATGCTCCTTGCTGCGTAGTAGCAGAGATGCTACCTGCGCTGCCATCTGTTCTTCGTGAACTCCACCGCACTGAGGGGTACTATCGTCTGGGTCCTCAGAGTTCTCCGCTTCTTCTTCGATTACTGGAGCATCAAGATCGATTTGTATTGGTGTTAAGTTTCCCAACCCCCGTCCGTTAGGAACTAAGGTTCTGTGTAACTCTTTGTTAGCCGTAGGAGGCTTCTTAACACGAGCAGGCTCCGGTAGCGGCATGCCGTAAGGTGGTTGCGCTCCAAATGTTTGCCCCATCCCTTCAGCAGGAATAGGAGGTCTGCTAGCAGTCGTTCTTCTTGCTATCTCGCTTTGTCCGTCCTCTACTTCATTCCTTTGATTCGTGCATGATGGTTTTTGGGATCTTCCTCTTGTAATAGTAAGTCGTGAACTTGTCGGTACATCACTTGGTTTCTGCATATCTTCGGCTTTTATTATCCTGAAATCACAGAGAAAAATGACAAGGTCTGCTACTTTGATGCCTTCATAAAGTAGCAATTAATGCTCTGACACAGAAGACGACTAAGCAGCTTTTTCAGAAAAAGGTACTCAAATGACGTTTGAAAAGATGGGTATTTAATTTTTTATGACACCCTTCGAAAAAACAACATTAAATGTCGACAACAATTGAAAAGATGTGTCAAATCCACGAAAATTCGAGGCTATTAAATGCTTTGTAAGAATTGTTCTCCTTAAATTCTCACTGAGATTTCGTAATGTTCAGAGATACCCGGATCCAAAGGATACTTTGTCGGAAAAGGTTGTTTGGTACAAAACAAAAGTTTTAACAATTTTTAAACACGTTTTTGAAGAAAACTTTGTAGATCTGTAAGATTGCAAGTCTTTAGAGGCTATGAACTCAAAGAACTTACGTAACGTATCACTAGAAAGTGAGATCCACCCCTACTATTCTCAGATCTCTTCGTCAAAGAAGATGTATAAGTAAATGAATATAAAGGAACATAAAAACTCAAGCTGGTGAGCAATCCTTCTAGCGCCAAACTGTGACTACTAATTTTCCCATAGTCTACATAATGTATACAGCTCAGAGGATCTGATACTAAGTAGTAACGATGCCTCAGTTGAACTGATATGGATAAGTAATAAAAGGTACTTAATAAAACGATAATAATAACTAACAATACTAGAATGAAGTAAGTGATGCTAAGTTATCAAGAGACACAAGAGGTTACGTGGTTCGACTTTCGTCTACGTCCACGGGGTAATGAGTGATTGTTTGTATTAAGTTTAGGTTGTTACAAAGATCTTAAATGCTTCCCAAAGTAATAGAGAGAACTCAAGTTGTAGTAAATACTTAAGTTCTAAACATTAAAGAGGTTTAAGCTTAAGACTAGATCTTTCTTTGGGTCTTGAATGCCCTTCTTTGTTGGTGAAGCTTGGTATTTATAGCCCCTTCTGCTCCAGATATAACTTCGCTGCCTCTGGGTCCATCGTATCCTGATATATATTCCGTACAAATGGTACCTTCGTTCACCGCATGCTTTCTCCAGTCGGACTCCGCCACCTCAGCTGACCAACGTTCCTTCGGGAACTACCCATCCTCAGTACATATTGTACCTTCGTTCACCGCGAGCCTTTGCCAGTCAGACTATGCCATCTCATCTCTCTCCACGTGCTTTGGTTAAATGTGTAGATAAGGACTCGCTGCATTAAATGCTGATTGGATATGTCAACTACCTCTTTCCATTCACCAGCTGCCATCTTCCTAGACTAGGGTTACTTTACCATCTAAGTCGTCGAGGTATTCTTCCTCGAGATGGGATAAAGTAGATCCGGAAGGGATCTGCTGCTCCTCAGACTCCTGTGTATCGTGGGGGCTATGCAGTTACCTTATACGCGGCCACTAAAACCGTGACACGTGCTCCACAGAATATTGGTATTTACATATCCAAAATGAGGGTGCATTTATCACTTTTTCCGGGTGCCTTTAACACTTTTTCTGGGGTATTTCCAACACATTTCTGGGGCGCCTTTAGTAATTATCACTGGGGGGCCAAATACCACTTTTCGAGCAACTTTTTTCATAAGAGTCTCTTTCTCCAAAAACACCTATATACACATAAAAACACCATAATAGGTACAAAAATAGAGCACTAACGATACAGACATTGAGGATAATTCAGACACAAAAATGTGTCTATCAAATACCCCCAAACTTATTATTTGCTAGTCCTCGAGAAAATCTAATCTAGAAAATAAAAATCCTAACTCACTGTCAATGCAGGCATCACGATTGCACTTAGCATGTGCAACAAGCCTTTGAACCCCTTGGTGGCCCTAGTGGCCGAGTTATAGTCTCGGGAGGGTTTACAAGAGGTGTACCCACAAAACCTTTTACTCCAAATCCTATCTACCTATGCAGAACCTTGGAATAGAACTAAAGAACCTCCTTGGTTGGCATACTCTCATTGATTACAGCAGGAAGTACCCTGATGCGAAATTCCAATTGTTGTACACGAGTTTGCGCTCACATACTAAAATTCATATATAAGTGACAGAGCTCTACTCAGATAGTCACACTATGGACATCAATATCCAGAATAAAAAAATCACATGAATAGATTAAGAAGATGGATATAGAGAAAAACGTATATGGTTTTAGATGTTAACTAAGGTGAAAGGTGTTTCCCATATTTGTTTCAAGGCCACTGCCAGGATGAACTTATCCTAATGCACTGAGATACTGGTGTGACTAATATCAATACAACTGCCATATACAAGGGAACCAATGGTTGATAATTCTAACTCTAGATCAGCTAAGCTGGCATACACAAGAGAACCAGTGGTCGATTTTATTGAATTTATTCATGTTGGTCTGATGGTTTGGTGTTTTTTTTTTTCCATGGTAACTCAATCACTCTATTTCACCCTAGCAATGGTAAAAATTTGATGCCTGTGCCCCACCAAATCACTTAGAGAAACATATTTTCAAAAAATAAAATAAATACAGAAGGGTGAAAAGGACTCAACGAGATATGGAGAAACTACCATGTTATTTCTAACACCTGAGCGTTCTGCTTTTATGAATAAACTCTATTTTTGGGTTCCTCAACTCCTACAGCCAAGATGCTTCCATCCACTTAGATTGGTTAGTGCTTTCCTTAAAAGGAGGAGGTGAAAACACTTGATTTAATGGATGATGAGAATTTCCGAAAGACTTTCATTGAAAATGACACTTTCAGAAGGGAGTGTACGATGGAAATTGATGGTGATAAAGGAATTGAAAAGAATTAGGTGTTTAGTCTTTTTTCTTTTTCATTTTGTATTCATTTATGGGTCTCTTGAGTTATTTTTTTGCGTTTATGGAAGTTTTTTTTTTTTGCTTTAACCCCTTTGGTTTATGGGGGCAAGGCCCCCGTTTGTAATTCTTGTAATTACGTTTTTTTGCTTAATAAACTTTTGGACTTAGCAAAATAAAATAAAAAAATTCTAGGCTTTGGAGTTTATTTATTGCAACTAAAAGTTAACAAAAAGTTTCTTCCCCACCCCCAAAATGACCGGTCCACCGAGAGCGTAACTTCCCAGGGAATAGATGCAAACGAGTATCATATAGAAGAACTTTTTGACCTGGAGAAAATGAATTTCTTAAAATATTTATATCATGCACAAGTTTCATTTTGTTCTTATACTACTTATCACTATCGTATGCATCTCTACGAATCTCTTCCAACTCATTGAGATGGAGTTTTCTATGGTCTCCTGCCTTGTCGAGTGAAAAATTTAGCTGCTTAACAACACAATATGCTCTATGTTCTAACTCAACAGGTAAGTGACATGCCTTGCCATACACAAGTCGATAAGGTGACATTCTATTGGGGGGTCTTAAACACAGTACGGTAAGCCCATAAGGCATCAGTAAGCCTAGACGACCAGTCTTTCCGATTAGGATTAATTGTTTTCTCTAATATACATTTTATCTCCATATTGGAAACCTCTACTTGACCACTAGTCTGTGGATGATACGGGGTAGCTATTTTATGCGTAATACCATATTTCTTCATAAAAAGCCTAAAAGGTCCATTACAAAAGTGGGACCCTCCATCATTAATTATAGCTCGCGGTGTACCAAAGTGTGTAAGTATATTATCTTTCAAGAACTCAATCACAACCCTATGGTCATTGATTTTACACGCAACCGCCTCAATCCACTTAAAGACGTAGTCTATTGCGACAAGGATGTATAGGTTACCAAAAGAATTAGGAAACGGACCCATAAAGTCAATACCACACACATCAAAATCCTCAACAACTAAAATAAGGTTCAAGGGCATCATGTTCCTACAGGACATGGTTCCTAATTTCTGGCAACGCTCACAAGTAACACAGTAACTGTGGGAGTGTTTAAATAATGAAGACCAATAGAATCCACACTGCAATATCTTACTAGCAGTCTTCTTAGCACTAAAGTGACCCCCACAAGCATGATCATGACAAAAGGAAATAATACTGGACTGGTCACTCTCAGGTATACATCTCCTAATAATCTGGTCTGGACAATACTTAAACAAATAAGGATCATCCCAAAAGAAGTGCTTAACCCCAGCTAAAAACCTAGAACGATCTTGTTTACCCCCAATGTTGGGGAATTCGACCAGTAACAAGATAGTTCACTATATTCGCATACCAAGGTAATTGGGTAACAAAGAACAGTTGTTTATCAGGAAAACTATTCCTAACAGGAGGAGAATCATCAGGGCTATCCACAACAATCCTAGATAAGTGGTCTGGTACTACATTTTATGCACATTTTTTGTCTCTAATGTCTAAGGAAAATTCCTGCAACAAGAGGATCTTTCTAATCAATCTAGGTTTAGTATCCTTCTTGGAAAGAAGATACTTCAAAGCAGCATGACCAGTAAAGATTATGACCTTAGAACCTAAGAGATAAGGTCTAAACTTGTCTAAACCAAACACAATAGCTAACAGTTCCTTCTCTATAGTGGTATAGTTCAACTGGGCATCATTCAGATTTTTGCTAGCATAGTAAATCACATGAAGTAATTTGTTTTCCCACTGTCCTTGCACAACACCAAAAGCATAATCTGAAGCATCATACATGATTTCAAAGGGCAGGTTCCAGTTGGGTGCCTGGACTATGAGGGCAGTAGTGAGTAAAATCTTAAGCTTCTCAAAAGCCTCTAAAAGAGCATCATCAAAGACAAACTTAACATATTTTGCAAGAAAATTACAAAGATGTCTAGAAATCAAGCTAAAATCCTTAATGAATCTACGATAGAAACCAGCATGCCCTAAGAATAACCAAATATCTCTTACGGTTTTTGGGACCTGTAAAGTCTTAATAAGGTCAACTTTGGCTTTATCTACCTCTATACCCTTAGAAGATATGATATGCCCTAAAACAATTCCTGAACGAACCATGAAGTGACATTTCTTCCAATTAAGCACTAAGTTCTTTTCCTTACACCTAGTCAACACTAATGACAAATGATGCAAGCACTCATCGAAAGACGAACCAAACACTGAAAAGTAATCCATAAAGACCTCTAAAAACCGTTCTACCATGTCAGAATATATGCTCATCATACAACGCTGAAAAGTCGCAGGGGCATTACATAGCCCCGAAAGGCATGCGTCTATACGCAAAGGTACCAAAGGGACAGGTAAAAGTGGTTTTCTCTTGGTCTTCCGGGAAATAACAATCTGATTATAACCAGAGTAGCAATCTAAAAAGCAATAGTGATTATGACCTGATAACAGCTCTAGCATTTGGATGAAGGGAAAGGGAATGTGATCCTTCCTAGTGACCTTGTTCAATTTCCTATAGTCAAGACAAACACGCCAAACTGTGGTCATTCGGGTTGGGATTAACTCATTGTTATCATTCTGGACTACAGTAATACCGGATTTCTTGGGAACAAACTGAACGAGGCTGACCCACTTATTGTTTGAAATGGGGTAGATAATGCCTGCATCTAATAAGTTAAGAACCTCGGTTCGAACTACTTCTTTCATATTAGGGTTAAGTCGACGTTGCATCTCCCTAGAAGGTTTGATGTCACTCTCTAAATAGATATGATGCATACAGACAGTGGGATATATACCCTTAATGTCTGTTATGGTCCACCCTAAAGCTTCCTTGTTGTTTTGAAGGACGGTTACTGATGTGTTTTGTAGTTGTAGTGGTAAAAAGGTTCGTTGCTCGAACTTGTGAAGGATAACTTTAGACTTAAATTCAAAACTAAATAGAAAAATCACTAAAAATTATAGCAAACACTGACAAAGTTGATATCAATATTAAAAGAACACTGAGGCTAAGATTCCACTATTTTTCCAAGTTCAAAGTGATTTTATCTAGTATTTATATTTATTC
>JAJJMB010017057.1:426536-449511 GCA_023531105.1 Papaver atlanticum
GATTTCTATCCCTGTTTAATCGATTCTACGGCTCATACCAAACTTGTATATCCTTAACAGGGTTAACCCAACGAAAATCAGCCCTTGAATCTCCTTAAAAATCATCCAAAAATCAAAACAGAAATTCTGTTTTATGACAAAATTTTCCCGCCAAATTTTTTGTTTTGAAAATTTGAGAAATGTGACCTCCCCCTATCCAGTGCCGGTCTGTGCTTAGCAGCTGCTTGGAAATGGGTTACCCCTTATCCAAAATGAGAGTCCGAATAGCAAGTGTCCTCCCAGGAGCCTTTAACAACTTTTCGAGCCAATTTTGCCGCAAAAGCCTATTTTTCCAAAAACACCTACAAAGGGATAAAATACCAAAATTAGTACAAAAATGGGTACTAAAAATATACACAATAGAGATGAAAATAGACACATAAATGCGTCTATCAGTTACTAGCCTACTTTCCTGATCACTATCCAAGTCAGATGCTACAATCACAAGTAAAGTCTCAGATGGGCCTAAAAACACATATTTCAAGGTATCTAGTAGTTGTTTAAGGTCCAACTTAGGAGGCTCTTCTAACGAAGGAGCTAGGGTAGACTTAGAAACTGGTAGTGGTTCGAACTTAGGTTACCATCCATTACTAGTGTCTAACAAAGGGGTTGAATCTAACAAAGAATTTACCTCATTAATCACTTATCATCATCAAAATCAATCTCAAAGTGAGCTAGGCATTTCTCTAATGGATCTTCTAAGAAAGTGTTTGGTAATGACTCCTCGACTAATGTTCCTATCATGTTTACCTCTTCTATACTTGAGTCATGTAATTCAAAGGGTAGCTTACTAATGTTAAAAATGTTCAGCTCAATATTCATATTACCAGAAGACAAATTCATAATACTGTTTCGACAATTGATGATTGCATTGGATGTAGCTAAAAACGGACGACCTAAAATCACCGGTATCTGGTTCTCTGGGTCAGGGACATGTTGGGTATCTAGGATAAAAAAATCCCCTGGATAAATAAACTTGTCGACCTTAATAAAAACATCCTCGATCACACCACGAGGAATTTTAACGGACCTATCAGCTAACAGAAGTGTCATCTTGGTAGGTTTCATCTTACCAAGTCCTTTCTTAAGGTACACATGGTATGGGAGTAAGTTCGCACTGGCTCCTAAGTCAAGCAACGCTTTCTCAACACGGTAATTACCTATTGTGTAAGAAATGGTAGGGCACCCTGGGTCTTTATACTTAGGAGTAGTAGTATTCTGAATAACAGAACTCACGTGACTAGCTAGAAACGCTTTCTTCTGGACATTAAGCTTTCGCTTTCGCGTACACATATCCTTAAGGAGCTTGGCATAAGCGGGAATCTTCTTAATTGCATCTAATAATGGAAGGTTGGGAATTTGAAAGAAAAAAATCTCTCTCCTAAAATTTCTCCTCTCTAGGCGATTTTTTTAGGGTTTTTGTAATTTTCACGTTTTCTAATTCTCTTGATCAACTGCGGTTGATTCAAGATGATTGAAAACCATGATCCGGGTCCTAGCACTCAACATAATAATCTATCTTATGCTGATAAGGTTAAAGGGAAAAAATCTACATCTGGTAAGGGCAAAAAACCATATGTTATTACTGTTGATGATTGTGATATTAATACTAATGTTACATATGATAATGGTGAACCTGTTCTTGATGTGCCGCTTGATTTGGCTAAAGAGTGGTGTGATTTATCCCAGTTTTGTTTAATCGGGACGATTAAATTTTAATGGTTTAAAGCTCCCTCATGGTAAGAAAATATTGGAGAATCAATGGAATATCCCTGAAGATAGATGAAAATTTGCACCTATGACTAGGGGTTTCTTCGTTATTAAGCTCGCCTCCAAAGAAGATAAAGAACTTGTTTGGCATGGAGGATCCTGGATGGTTGGAAAACAACCTCTTCGTGTGATTAATTTTTATGCTAATTTTGATCCAGAAAGGCAGCCAACTTCAAAAACAACTCTTTGGGTTTACTTTCCGGGTTTATTTGTGGAATTATGGACGAAGAAAATTCTGATTTCGTTGGCTAAATTGATTGGTAGACCTGTTGCTATTGATAAAAAAACATTGGATCATGACTTTTGTAATTATGCAGCTGTTCTTATTAAAATAGACATGGAAAAACCTATTCCAAAAAGGATTCGGGTTAAAGCGAATGGAATAATTTCTGGCAGTACGTTGAAGTTCAGGATTTAGAGAAGACTAATTTCTGTTCTCATTGTAAGATAATGGGGAATTGTAATGCAGCAAGGAAAGTCATCAAGGGAACTGTAGGTGCTGACGAAAACAGAACTGAAGTTACAAAAAAAGGGACCGTCAGTTAGCCAATGGAAGGAAGTTGGAAGTAAAAAAAACAAAAATGATAATGCTTCAGTTTTGGATACTAAGGATAAAACATCCAATGCAAATACTACAGCTGATGAGGTGCAAAAACTTATGAGAATTCATGATAATATTGAACAGGAAAGTTCAGCTGCAACAAGCATGGATGATGCAGCTCATAATAGCGTGCATATAGCTGGAGATGAAGATAACTCTACTTGGTCAGGTAAAGGGTAAGAATTTTTCTGGCCGTATGCATGTTGATTCAACATCTACCCCTTTGGTTGATGATCTATTACCTTCTGGGCATATTCACTCTGATTCTTTTGAAGCTCTTTCGGGTGATATTGGTCTGACGAACGACTCTGACAAAGAAGAATTTTCATCTCATATATCATCCTGTAGTACTGACTTTTCGGAAGGCAGTACTGGGTCGGAGGAATGGAGTAACGTTGATGAGGATATTAGGGCTATGAAAGAAGCTAAGCGTCTTGATAAGAAAGCAAAAAAAATTCTAACTCGTCGAAAAAATCAGGAAGATTTGAATAATTCTCTTTCGGGCGTGGAGGTTTTGGAAACCAACCGAGATTTGGAAAAAAAACTCGGATTTGGTTATTCCTCTAAAACCTAATCCTAACATGGATCTCAATATGCATAATGGGCCTAATTCAAGCAGTAAGGAGGATACATCAAGTCACGCTCCAAGGCCTATGGTAAGTGCTAAAATTCAGTTAACTAAGGAGGAACATGAGGTGCTTTGTACAATTAAAACTTTTGATATTCAACAAAAGTTTTTGAAGGATTTAGATTTTCATAAGGAGTATTTCAAAGAATTACAAGATCAAGCATTAAGAATGAAGACTCCAAAGAAGAAAAAAAAGAATCAAATATAATGCTAGTGCTAGTGGCACTAAATTATCAAAGGAGGAGGTGGAGGTGCTTGATTTCATGACTGATGAGAATTTCAAGAAAGAATTCATTGAAAATGATTCTTTTAGAGAAAAGTGTATGCTAAAACTCAAAGGTTGTAAAAGAAACGAAGAAAATTTAGGCGTTTAGTCTTTTTTATTTTTTATGTTTTTTCAGTTATGAGTCTCTGGAGCTTTTTTGGCTTTAGAGAGTATTTTTCTTTAACCCCTTTAGTTTATGGGGGTGGGGGGCCTTGTGCCCCATTTTTGTATGTAATTACGTTTTTTTGCTTAATAAACTCTTGGACTTAGCAAAAAAAAAACATCTAATAATGGAAGGTTGATAGTGACTTGCTTAAAAACCTCCAATATATCATTAAATTTGTAATCCCTCTTAGTTGTAACAAGCAGTTGTTGGAATGAGGCTCTGGGAACAAAGCCGAGCTCATCAGGACCCTCATTGGTCTCTTTAGAGACTCTATCAGTCTCTTCATTTTCTGGCTCAGAAGGGTGAACTATGGCATGTTCACTGTCAGGCATGGCAACCTTATTGTCAACTTTCTTTCCACTCCGAAGGGTTACAATTCACATGACTGTATGATTTCTCTCCTTTGGGGATAGGATCAGTATGACTAGGGAACCTTCCGTTATCTCTCTCACTTAGAGTCTTAGCTACTTGAACAACTTAAAGTTCTAACTTAGCAAGAGTCTTCGCATTATTTTGAAAATTCTGCTTGGTTTCCTCTTGAAAACTAACCTGGATCTTTACTAACATTTCTTGGCTTTGTGCTAACATATCCTGGCTCTTTCTTAATATACTAAGAGATTTCTCTAAGCTAATTATTTTATTCTAAGAAGGGTTCTGAAACTGGGCATGACCTGGAGAGTTCTTATTATAACCAAAACCTGGGGGAGCCTGAGAATTACTAGATTGACCTTGATTCTGGCCCTTAGACCAAGAGAAATTAGGATGGTTTCTCCAACCCCCTTGTAGGTCTCTGAGTATGGGTCAATCTTCTGACGGTTTTCAAACCTAGAGTTGTTATAGATAGCATGGGCTTGCTCTTCACTAACCTGACCTTCCTAAAATGAGTTATTGGGCTCTACTCCACAACTAGAGACTTGGGAGGCTCTATTCTTATCATCAGGTTCAACACAAGACCTATGTTTAGACTGATTCAATTCCAAATCTTTTAACCTTCTAGACAAAGCAGTACACTTAGCATCTGATCCAGAGCTTGTATCTACCACATTGGTGCTACTTCTATTGACCAAGAGTCTTTTAGGGGGTTCAACACAAGACTCCCACTGTTGGGATTTTTTAGTTAATCTTCTAAGAAGGAATATGCTTGATCAGCAGTTTTATCCATGAACCCACCAGCACAGAAAGACTCGACCATGGATTTGGTCGAATAGTCTAAGCTATCAAAAAGAATTTGAACTAGTTTCATATTCTCGAACCCATGGTGAGGACATTGGGATAAGAGATCATTGAATCTCTCTAAAAACCTATAAAGAGATTCTCCTTCTTCTTGAACACTGACACTAATTTTCTGCCTAATAGACGTGGTTTTATGCTTAGGGTAAAACTTTTGAAAGAAAGCCGCAGTCAATTCATCCCATGTTTCTATAGACTCGGATGATAAGTAATGCAACCAAGACTTAGCCTTATCTCTCAAAGACTAAGTTTAAGACTTCATCACTAAGGTCTTTAATCTTAATAGTTCCACATATTTCCTCAAAATCCCTCACATGAAAATAAGGGTTTTCATCACCTTTTCCTAAGAATATAGGGACCATCTGAAGAATATCAAGTTTCAACTCATAATTAGCCATAGTGGCAGGAAATTTATTGCACGAGGGTCGGTTGGACCTAGTTGGGAACATGAAATATTTCAAAGTTGCCATTTCTGGAAAATCTGAAGTACTAGGGGTACTTTCCTCATTAAGAGACAGATTCTCAAAACTGAAGTTTCCAAAAACAGGGCTCTCAAAAGAAGAGTCTTCGAGCTCCCCGCTTCCACAAGAAGTACTACTAGGTTTTTCACTAATCAATCGACCTAGAGTGTCTCTTTTCCAAGACCGCTCTCTAATGACCTCGGGCATACACTAGAAAAAAAAAATCCTAAAAGGAAGGGAAGTTTTAAGAAAACACACATAAGGCCGACTCCACCACAACAAGCCTATTGATTCTAGCAAACAAAAAGCATGATGGCTCCCTTAGATTGTTTCTAGACCAACTTATATTCTTTCGGAAGGAAATTCGTTACAATTTTAGCAAACCTTTCTGGAATCAATCTGAATTAAAGTAAGTTAAATAGAGATAGGAGAATCTCGATGGAGCTTGAACACCCTCGCCTCGCCGACAACGTTTCCCTAGGCTACAGAGCGGCTCGCTCAACTTACAGTAATCATCATGAACTTCGAGATATGCTTAATAGAGCAACCAATATGTATTTTGAACGACTTTCCTATTAAGCTCGTTACCCTATCGGTCTCGTTCTAGTCAAAAATTTAAGGCTTAGGTTCATGTAGGTTATGTGTTCCTAAGGCGGGCAAGAAGGAAATGATGATGAAATCCGAGACCTTTTCCTGATTTGGCCAGGCCTTGCCCTTTACTAGAAATTAAAAACCGTACTCAATTTCTCAACATATATGCATATGAAGGAAGACAGTAACCCACTGACAAGGGATTCATGGGTGTTCATAAAAACTTACCTCCCGTTCCAGACGGGGGATGAACAGCTGAAGTCGATTCGGGCCACCGACTCCTATGTCAGTGTACGAACCCGAGGGGCCGAGGCAATATCGTAATTGCCGTCCTTCCTGTGCAGTTTAATATTTAATTACCCTTCCTTAGGGTTTAAAAATAAAAATAATGTCCAAATGTCCAAAGTCCAAAAGAAGAAAAGTCCAAAAATAAAAAATTACAAAAATAAAAGATATCCTAGTACAATTTATAAAAATAAAATCTAAACAAAATCTAAAAAATATTAAACTAAATATAAAACTAAAATCTTAAAAAACCTTTAAAAAAATAACTAAAATCATTTCTAGTCGAACCCGACCAACCCACCTAAGAAGAACCGAACCTAACAGACACATCTTTTTTGGGAGGGTACTCCGAAGAGTGGGTACCTCGTAGGACCTCGACCCGCCTACTCGGGTCTTGTATGGATATGCAGGAAGGGGAGGGAGGAACTGACTTTCTTGTCCTACAAGGAGGTCTGAAAGAACTCATTTGTCTTTTTTCCTTTTCTTTTATCTTTTATCTTTGACTCCAAGTCCTTTAGTCACCAAAGTCTTTGGCTCAATTTCTTTTCGATCCAAACTCCAAACTTGTAACACAAAGATAAATACCCAAAGAAACGTCAAATAGAACAAAGTAAAAATAATAAATAAAAAAATTTAAAAACTTCAACTTAAAAACAAGTCCGCATAGGCGACGCCAAAAATTGATGGGATTTCAATTGTGTTGTAGTAAGATGGTTCGTTCAAGACTTGTGAAAGCAATAGATTTTAGACATAATTTTAAAACTAAAATATGACAATCTCAAAGTAAAAGGTGTTGTGAAAATTATGGAGAGACTAGGGCTAGGATTCCACCATTCATCAATAATTATGTGATTCAAAATTAATTCTTATCATGCAATTTAAACAATTGATTTGATTCTAAATTATTGCTAAAATCAGATTTCCAGAAATATCAAATGTTAGTCGCAAGTATAATGCATCAAAAGTCTTAAACTAAGCATGCATCATCAAGAGAAAAGACATTTGATTAATGATGTGTTTTCAACTTTGTTGTAGTAAAAGGTTCGTTGAGACTTGTGAAGATTCGAGTTTTTAAATTTAATAAAAATTATATACAAAAATATTAACAAAGTGGGCGAGAGGTACTAGGGCTTAGGATTCCACCAAATTCATTTCTTAAGGTTCAAATAATAATTCTTTTAACAATTATACCTCAATAATAATATAAAATAAAGTGACTCTTATTTTTGCCAAGATAGATTCTCAAAATATTAGATGTAAATGTTAAGCATGGGACATCAAATCACCTAAGCTAAGCATGACCCATCTAATCAAATGACAACTAATTAAATCAAATCATAATTTCAATTAAAATTAGTGCAAAAGTCATGAAAAGAATTAAATATAATTACCCAAGTGTGAAATAAGGCTTTCTCCATCGCCCCAATTTTGGGGTTTAGCTCATCATAGTAAACGTGCGCTCAAAATATTTATTTAGGCACAAAAATGGTTTACAAAGATGAAATAAAGAGAAAATGGTGTATAACAGGATTTTGCGACGCACAAAAATCGTCACAAAATGAACGATACAAGACAAGTGCTGTAAACACTGTTGTACAGTCGCTGGAAAGGAGTTGGGAACTGCCGCAATTAAGCGACAGTTTGCAACGACTTTCCTTTACGGGCTTTTGTTCTTCGTGTTCTTGAGTTGCAGCAGCAGAAAACTTTTTCTGCAACTCGTGATTTCTTCGCTCCGTAGCCTCCAAAACTTCCCCAAACTCTCGACACCCCTTCTATCTGACCTGAGTAATCTATTTATACCCGAAAGATGCATCGAATCTCCTCCATAACTTCAAAAAATCTTATCTTTATTATTTTTATTCTCACGGCAATAATTTCCTGTTTTAGCTTCTCCACGCGTTTGCAGTTGTATTTATTTCCTTGTTTAACTCTTACACGCATCTAGCATTCTCACAGAACATTCCAAACTCTCCCAGCATACTCCAGCAACAGCAGACGCGTGAATATCTTCTCCCTTTGCACGTACTCCCCTGTTTTGCTCCATGACACGATTCAGCCAATTCTGATCCAAACGAACACCCATACTAGCTTTCTATAGTCATATCACGTCTACTCACTAAGTTTCAGGGATTGAATCTCACTAAATCACGTCCAAACATCCGATCGAAATTCTGCTGTTAATGAAAATATTTTCCCGCCAAAATTCATTTTTTGAATTTGAGAAGAAGATGTCCTCCCCCTAATCCTGCACGGGTGTCCCTTTAGCGCTTGTCTTATGGAGTGCAAATAGTAATTTTTGGGCGTAGATAGTAATTTTTCTGGGGTTCCTCCGACACATTTTTGGGGTGCTTCCGGTGCATTTCTGGGGTGCCTTTAGTACTCTATCCTGGGGTGTAAAACACCACTTTTCGAGCTAATTTTGCCGCAAGAGCTTATTCCCTAGAAAAGACTTAAAACAACTTTATTAGAAATAAAATAAGTCCTAGATAATGTAGTTATGGGTGAAAATGCGTCACACTTACGTGCTTATCAATTAATAAAAACCATTTAATTCATATTTATTTTTATCAATGCAATTAATCATATAAAAATATTGCATAAATTTATAAAATAGAGATTACCACATAATTCTTGAGAGAATAGCTTCCTCCGTCACCCAGGGATTGGGTTTAGCTCATTATTGGGCTGGCCGACCGGAGGGCCCGTAGGGAGGGAGTCCCTTTTATGGCCATTTTTTTGTAAAATGAACCCTCACACAAATGTGCAATTTGATAAAAAGATTGGAAATGGTTACTATTGAAAAACCCCAAATGCCCCTCCCTTTTAGTCCAATTACTATAACTCCTTATGTATCTTATTTTTTAGGGGTATAATTGGAAAGCAAACTTTAATATAACATATCTAAAAATCCGTGCCTTGGAATTTTACAAATTTTATCTCGTTGGAAAGGTAATAAAAAAAGCTACGCAATAAGTACAAACAACAATATCAAATTTAGAGTTTTTACGAAAAATTCGGAGGTATTTATCATTTTAAACACAATTTTAGAAAATTAAATGTATATCCATTATGCAAACCACCACAAAAGATACATATTACTTTATGTAGCCATATTTTGGTTTATGCATCAACTAATTTTCCGTTGCAACTAATAAAACGGTGTACTCCCTCCATTTCAAGAAAAGTGATACTATCATTTTAGGCACAATTCTCGAAAATTGAATGCATGGCTATTATGCAAACCACCACAAAGGATGCATAACACATCGCAACCATATTTTTGTTTATGGATCGAATAATTTTCTGTTTCAGAAAAAGTGATACTTTCACATTCCGTTTCAGGAAAAGTGATACTTTCACACCGTTTCGGAAAAGTGATACTTTCACACCGTTTCGGGAAAAGTGATACTTCGCTACGTTTCAGAAAAAGTATCATTTTTTATGGAACAGAGCGAAAGTATCACTTTTTCTGAGACGGGGCGAAAGTATCACTTTTTCTGAAACGACTTTTTCTGAAACGGGGCGAAAGTATCACTTTGATAAGCACGTAAGACAACATTTTTATACCCACATTTATACTAGCTAGGTCTCGATATCTTGCTAATAACTATATTTTAGAGCTTTTACAGGAATTATAAGTGAAATCCGTTCACTAGGTGGATAAATGGCTTAGAAGATAAAATTGGCACTTGCGACTTGCATTGCCAAAGGAGTCGGAGCTTATGGGCTGCACCACCTTGCCATTTCATGGCCAGAGATTTCAGCTCACAAAACAAAGAATTTTCTTTGTTTGTCAAGCGTGTGAGCCGCACTTGTGAGGGGTAAGAAGATAGTGGACGTGGCATCACTTGCTCCACATCTTCTGTTCTTTGTAAAAGAGAAACGGAATTCTCATTTTCATTTCCTAGCCATCATCATCACCCATTATGTTCTGGGACTAAGGGTTCATGGAGACAACAGATGAAAGAATCAAAATGAAGAAATTTCAAGAGTGAAACTCAACAGTAGCATCAGTAATGGAGATGGGTTCAGCTGGAGCAGTCGTTGAATATGGATTTGGGAGGATTAAATGGTGGCAGTACAGGCAGAGATGAGATGTGAATGAAGATCAGAATAAGGGGTTCGATTTGTCGAAGGATATGGACCGAATACAAGCCAAGAAATCAGTGAGAAGAGACAGGATATGCAGGTGCTAGTTATCTCGAGTTCCTACGACAACAGGAGTCGATTGAAGGGGTTTTGACCTAAAACTGGTGTTGAATGTTGAAGAACAATTTCTGCTGGTGGTGGAAGAGATCGGTAGAGCATCGAAGATGATAGATCTGTGGGGTTTTGAACTGAGGAGTTGGTGTTGAGATGTAAATCATGGCGGATTTCAGGGAGTTCATGGGTCGATCTACAACAGCAACATAAACAAATTTTGGGGTTGTTTGATGTGGATTGGAAGTTCTTATGGCTGGAATTGATTGGAGCTGGTGGTGATTGAATTAGGTATAGCTGGTTACTGTGAAATCTTGATTCGAAGGAGAGGTGTTATGTTCATAGCAGTATCAGGTCTTGAGTTCGAGCTGGCGATGTATTAGGCGCTTGTTGGAGTTGCAGAACAGCTGAAGGAAAGTGTTGTTGCTGTCATGGCTTAGAAGTGGTTGAATTGGTTATGGTTGATGGCTGGAAATGGATTGAGTGGTGATCGAATTCAGTGAAAATCAGTCTCAGAAGAAAACTGATTCCATGGGTTATTTGACAGTGGAGAATGATTGAATAGTGTGGCTGTTTTCATGAGTTTTAGGAGATGTTATTGCTGTAGTTGGGAGAGTTTAAGAGGCAGCAGCTGGGAAGTGAATTACTGCCATCGATCATGGCTGTGGATCTTAGCTGGTTGAGCTGAAGAATCGCAGTCAGTAGTGGCAATGTAAAGTTGTAGACGAGAACTGAAACAGCAGCAATGGAGTTATGGGTTTGCTGAGATGGTCAGAGATGGAAATAAGTGGTGCCGTGACCTGAGTTCTCAAGATGGTGTTGGTCGTGATGGCTGTATGGGCAGTGTTTCAGGCGCAAATGGTGAAATACATTTGAATCAGAACAAGAATGGAGGAACTATAAAATGTGCTAGCCAGAGCTCTTTGTCTCGATTGAGATTGAATTGGCAGTGAGCAGAAATGGAATTTGTGTGTAGCTGTTGATATTACTTGGAGAAGAAATGGAAGCTGAAGTTAGATTGAGAAGATAGTTTGGGTTATTGGTTGGGCTAATTACAGTTGGTGGTGTCTCTATTACTCACAATGGGTTCTGTTTGTTGGATTTGGGAAGTAGTGGCCAGGCTTGATGAAGGCCTGAATTTGGAAGTAGGGAAATTGGTGATGTTCAAATGATCGGAGTTCGGACAGGGCCTGAGTTGGAAGTCAGTTGACTGGATTGGGCTTTGTAATACTACCTCCGTCCAGTGTGGAGTCTCAGCAGCACCTATATGTACCAGACTCGGGCTTAAGGAGAGGACACACGCCGTTTACAGGGAAGAAATGAGGTTTAAGTTTTCTTACTTGTGCGATGCTTAGCTTGTTATTTCCTTTATCAGTTTTTATGGCTTTTGAGAAAACCATGGTTTGCTAAACTATTGTTAGGGTGAAAGGATGAATTTGTAGGCTAGATTATTTGTGTTTATGAACAAGAGTTTCTTTAAATAAAAAGCTTAATTTTATGTTTGAGTATCTCATATTGGGTGATTGTTTTTATAGATCTTTTCATGTTTTATGCCAAGTATACTACATAGGTAAGCTATAGACAACCCCATTGAGACCTGATTGATTATAGGTTAATGAACATTCTTCAACTTTGTATGCCATGTATACATAGTGTTTAGGAGTTCTACTTTTAGGTCGAGATCAAACAATCCTTAGTCGATTATCAATAAATCTGAACGACATATCTTCCATGTAAGTAGCCAGGCGTTGCCGCTTTACATGAGTAAAATAGAGACTCTCGTGATAAATCACAAGTAAACCTAGCCTACGAAGGATCCCAGGATCCTTAACCTTTTCTCATCTTGCTCGTCACTTTAATAATTTTGTTTGCATCCAATTTATTTCCTTGTTTCTTAGTATACATTTCAGAAAATCTCCTCTTGAATTGATATTGATTAGGAAGTTGATTGTATTAGTTAGAAGTAATTTTAGAAACACTCCTCGTGGGAACAAACCACATTTGCTGTTGTCTACATTTCGACACCGTGCACTTGCGGTAAAACAAAGTCGGTCTACCGACCCATCAGATATTATTCATAGTGACCTGATTCAAGCTATTATATATTGCTGGAATTTGAAGCGTATACCTAATGGAGCTAATTGTAGCCTTCTTATTTTGCTGGCTAAAGTACGTGGAGCTAACACTCTCCGTAATTTTCGTCCTATTGGCTTGAGTAATTTTTTCTTCAAAATTATTACCAAGATTCTTGCTACTCGTCTGGGTAAAGTTTTGGATAAATTAGTCTCTGAAGAGCAAGTGGCTTTTATGAAAGGCCGTAATATTCATGAAAATATTAGCTTGGCTTCGGAAATGGTTAATGAACTTCATATAAAGAGAAAGGATGGTAACCCGGGTTTAAAGCTACACATATCTCTGGCTTTTGACACTGTAAGTTGGTCTTTTGTTCTTGAAGTTTTTAAGCAGTACGGTTTCTCGGAGACTTGGTGCTTGTGGATTTATAACATTCTTCAATCTGCTAGAATCTCTGTTCTTCTTAATTGTAGCCCAGAAGGTTTTTTCAGTATTAATAGGGGGTTAAGACAGGGTGATCCTCTTTCGCCTCTTATTTTTGTTCTTATTGAAGATGTTTTAAGCAGAAATATTTCGAAGCTCTTCAAGGAGGGTAAGACTCATATGGTTACGCGTAAAGGCATCTCCCCTACTCATTTATTCTTTGCGGATGATATTATGATTTTTTGCAAGGGTAATATGAAAAGTATTCACAATCTTATTGATTTGTTAGGTGTTTATCAGAGGGCCTCTGGTCAAACTGTGTGTCGCCAAAAAAGCAAGGTTTATTATGGTGGTGGTTCTCTAAGTAGATGTAGATATGTAACGGATTTTTTGGGAATTACCATTGCCACTTTCCCGGATCGCTATCTTGGTGTTAAAGTTATGCCTGGTACGGTAAGGTACAGACACATTAGTAATATTATTGATAAGATTAAGAACCAACTGGCTGGTTGGAAAGGTCGCTTACTCTCTTTTCAAGACAGGATTGTCCTTGTGAAATCTGTAATCTCTAGTTATTCTATTCACAATATGGCTGTTTATAAATGGCCTCGTAAATTCATTTTGCAATGTGAAAGAGCAATTAGAAATTTCATTTGGACTGGTGATTCAAGTACTAGGAGGTCTTTTGTTGTGGGTTATGACAAGGTTTGTACTCCTTTTGATGAAGGACGTCTTGGTATCTCCAGTATGACTGTTATGAATAGGGCCTTATTGATGAAGCTTTGGTGGAAGATTTGTACTTCAAAGAAGAAATGGGCCAAATACCTTGTTGCTAATTTTTTTGGCAGAAATGGGGAGTTAAAGCGTAAGGGAATCAAGTCTACAATTTTGCCAGGGATTAGATGGGTCTATGACCAAGTTGAGGAGAACATAAAAGTCTTAATTGGTGATGGCAGCACAACTTCTTTATATTTTGATGTTTGGTGTGCTAATAGAAGTATTGCTAGTATTCTTGATCAGATGGACCTGGATCGTACTATCAAAGTGAGCGATTTGCTGGTAGATGGGGTTTGGGTGATTAATGATGTGCATAGGCTTCGACTTGAGGCAGCTGGTGTTGTATTGAATGATCTGCCAAGGCCTTCAGTTGGTGATGTTACTCGTATTTGGATGCCTGACTACAAGGGAAATTTCTCGGTTAACTCTGCAAGAAATCTTATTAGGCCTAGGCTTCAGAAATTTGAGGGTGCTAATCTTCTTTGGAGGCAGTGCATTCATCCTACTCTTGCGGCTCAAAATTGGAAAATCCTAAGAGGTGCGTGTGCTACTCTTGATCAGGTACGTTCTCGCTGTAAAATTGAAATGCCTACGAAGTGAGTTTTGTGTTCTTCTGCGGAGGAATCTCTTGAGCACATCCTTTGGTGTTGCAATTTTGCTGCGAAAGCTTGGGCTTGGCTAGCAGATATTTTTGAATTACTTCCACACTCAAATTTGGTTCAGGCGTATAAAGCTTCTAAAGGCAGAAGCAGAATGATTCGAGACCTGTGGCTTCTCTCGATTCTTGTTATCAAGTCAGAATTGTGGTATACTCGTAATAAGGCTGTGTATGAAAATAAAAAGCCAAACTGGCCTCTTTTTTACAAGAGAATTTTGTACCAGATTCAAGATTACTCGGTTAGATTAAAAGGAGCTATGAAGAATTGCTGTGAAGACATGAAGATTTTGGATTATTTCTGTGTCAGATATAGAAGAGTTCATTTTCATGAGCCTGTTGAGTGTTTTTGGGCTGCTCCGGGGGATAGCGAATTGCTTCTTTGTTGTCATCGCGCGGCTAGAGGCAATCCGGGTATGGCTGGGGCGGGAGTTGTGGCGAGAGACTCTACTTGTGCTGTTTTGGGTGCTATATCTATTGGGCTTGGTATGACCACCAATTATTTGGCGGAAGTCTGCCATTATTGTTGGTTTGGAATGGGCGACAAGATGGGGTATAAGGAGGGTAACAATTCGGACTGATTCAGCTGCGGCAAGGGAGGCTTTTATGCAAGGTTCTATGCCTTGGTTTGTAAAAACTCGCTGGAGAGACATCCAAATGAACTATGAATATATTGGCTTTGAACACACTTTTAGAGAATGTAATTTTGCAGCAGACAATATGGCTAAGAGAGGGCGTAACCTTGGCAATGGTGCTGGTTTGGAGTATGTTGGTCGGCCTTGTTTTCTTACTTCGATTGAATTTCCAAATGTATCTTATTTTCGATTTAAATAGTTTATAGGTTTTTGGGGTTGTTGTGACCTCTTTTCCTGTAAACTATCTTGTAATTATTCTTCTATTAATATATTTTTGATTTATCAAAAAAATAAAAATAAATAAATAAATGAAGATATCATGAATAAACACCAGATGGTATACTGGAATGTGTTCACACATATGTTTTGGAAACTTACAAAGACAGTATCTTGTAAGGTATGGATTATTTCATCTTTTGAAGAAAACTTCGTCGGTATGGGGTACACCATACCGTTACATGTGATGAAATATTGAACTCCGCAGTTAAACGAAGTGTTGGAATTTGAAGAAGTGGGACGGAGGAAGAGCTCAAATTTGACAAGTGAAGTGGTGAGTTGAACTCAAAGGATTTCTCTTCTTCTACTCTTCCGTGGTTCGTTAGACAACGATGGAGTGAAGTTTCTTCTAATTATGGGGGTATTCGGTTTGATCACACCTATAGGGAGGCAAACTTTGCGGCGGATAATATGGCTAAAAGAGGTTGTATTCTTCCTAATGAGGAGGGTAGACATTATATCGGGCGACCAGATTTCTTAACTTCTGTTGAATTTCCAAATGTATCTTATTTCCGTTTCAAATGAGTAGTAAGTTTTTGGGGTTTCTCTGACCTCTTTTCTTACTACTTATTTTTCTTTGTAATTTGGTTATTTATTAATACAATTTGGATTTACCAAAAAAAAAAGTGCAAAGGATTGAATGTTGCAAGTTTGAAGAATGTGTGCATGTGAAAATCTATGAAGTCGAAGACGTGTTAGGAATTGATAGATAATTGGACTTGCTGAGAAATCAGCAAAGCAGCAAAAAAATGGTGGAATTCGGGTAAGGCCTTCCTGGACTTAATCATGTTTTTTGAGTTTGCTATCATGGGTTTGAATTTTTGAAGCACATTGCATCCCTATTATGGGTTTGAATTTTTGAAGCACATTGCATCCTTAAAAGGAATTTGAAACACCATTTGGTGTTGGTGTCGGTTGACACATTTGAACCTTAGACAAGGATTTTGGAAGTTGTACTAGTGCAACATCTTGGGATGATTAAGTATTAAAGCATCATTAGATGATTGGAAAATTGAAGCCCTTTGAGGGATTGAAACATCTTTGGCACCTACGGGTGAGTTAAGTATTGAAGTTCTTTAGTGGAATTGAAGCATCTTCAGATGATTGGCACCTTCGGGTGGTTAAAGGCAGTAGAGTACGAAGGCGTGGAAGGTGAATGTCGAGATTTCATGCCAAGGTGGGGAAATCAGAGAATAGTGAAGTTGAAGTTGTCCTATAAATCTTTCCAAGGTGGAGAATTGTTAGATATTGGCTAGATTCTAGGAAACAACTAATTAGTTTCCTAAATCAGTTTTAGAATTATGTTTAGACTTCTATCTAAACAAGGGTTTCCTATCTTAGCTAGTTTAGGTTTCCTAAATTGAAGTAGGACTCGGTTTCCTAATCGAAGTAGAACTTGGTTTCCAAGTAATCACCCTATTGTAAGCATATAAACAAAGGCATAACCTTGAGGTTATTGGTATCTATATCATCTACATCAATCTTGTTTAAACCCTTAGGTTGTAGACATCTATCTCCTCACAACGAATAGAAGTTATCTCTTCATTAGCAAGATGTAGATCCTCTTATAGCTTTAGGGCTGGGAGAGTTGGGAGAGATTTGAAGGTGAGTTGAGAATGTGAAGAAGAAGAAAAAGGGGTGTCGAATGTCAATTATGTTGTGTATTCTCTGATATATGAATGAAGTGAATTTCTGCTGCCCGTGGATGTAGGCACATTGCTGAACCACGTTAAATCTCTGTGTCTTATGTGTTCTATGTGCATTAGCTTCCGTTGAATGTGTAGTTTTCTGTTTCTGATGCCAGATCCTGGAATGCCTTGAGGAACAATATGAACCTCTCGGCACAACATTGTTTGCAGGTTGTCTATGACTCACGAGAATAGTACGTGCTTAGATTAATTTGCGGTATCCTGTCATTTTTTTTTTCCAGACGATATATCAATCTTTTTGTTTCTTCGGCACAAGTACGATTTTCTTTCATTCATGTACAGTTCATCTTCTCTGTTCACAACATACCTTATATATCCCATCTTCTCCATTTAATGTTTGCTTACTTTAAATTGTTTTTTTTTCTTACGGATATACGAAGCCCTACTATAGATACTTCTTTTATATAGCTTAGGTTGTCAATAATTTACTCTACTTTCATTATATATAGGTATCAGTTGACTGCATTTCTTACATACGGTGAATAAAAAGTGGGATCCCATGGACGATGCACGCCAAATTACACAATAAATATCCAATTAAACTAAACCGCTATCTTATCTCAATTGGTAGAGGACATGGTTTTTAATCATGTAGTTATAGGTTTGACTCCCACAGATGTCATAGCAATGAGCTTATTATTTCTGTAGACATCATTACTTTGAAGGTAGTTACCACTGCTACCGTTTCTTCTACTTCTTCAAAAAGGTAAAATTTCAACTTCATTTGTTTTTTTTAGCTCACTTTCTATCCAACAGCTCACAACTCTAATCATTTGGTTCAATCAGAAGTTGGAAGAGGCTTAGAGGGAGAATGGACCGGTTCTTAAAATGGAAGTTGTTTTGCTTTTTCCCTAATTTTATGAATTTGGCAGGTTAGGAAAGTGATAAAAGGAGAAAAGGAAGATAATTAATGGGGATGATTTGAACATGTTCTCTTCTTGAATAGAAGCAGAATCTGCATCCAATATTCCTTCATTAAGGTTCTGCTTCTCTCCTTATCTGTCTGCAATTACACACAAGGTATAAAAAATAACTTGGAAAGCTTTGCATATATCCTTATACTGTTAGCAAATAGGTCTCAACTCCTGAATCATCTTAGAAGTGCAGTTTGTTCTTTTCTTAATGGGGTTACTGTCCTGAGTTTGTCATTTGAAATATACTTAGATATTATGTGTGCATCGGTTACTTTTAATGATTTATCGTTTGATTGTGGAACTTAGGCATGAACATTATTCTATGTTATCTGGAGATCTCAATTTGCACAATTGCTCCTCAACTGTAAGGGCTATGGAGTGAGGTCCAACGAAAAAACAAAAACCCAACGTCTTGGGGTCTTATTACCTCACCTAGATTGGCAGGTCTATAAATAGTATACATATTTATTAATAAATTTCGTTAGTTTTGGTTGAGAGTTTAAGTTAGCATAGATAAAAATTACCTTAATCATGTCTCACATCAATAGCGTCCAATTTCATTTACTGAAAAGCGAGAGCTGTTTAGACATCTTGTAGTTTGCTTTGCTTCTTTGAAAATTATTTTTTTGTACCATTGCCTGTGGTCTAGCTTTATACTCATATTCTTAATTCTTCTATTTAATCTCGCTATGTTTTACTATCTTTTACTTTGGCATCAATTGGTAGGTATGTCCAGATATTCTGCGATGTGATGCTTGGAGATTGACTGGAAAAACGGTGTTAAAGTAATGGCGCTGCAGAAACCCGAAAATCATATTTGCATGTTCTGATTTCCTAAAGATTACCTTTTTTTTTGTATGGTGGGTGAGAATACATGGCTGTTTAACGAGCAAAATGAAACTAATTTTTGAAAAATTCGGTGATTTAGGGGGTAGGAAAGAGAAGTGAGGTCAGGGGATCGCGCCGAATCCTCAATTCTTATTAAGGATTTCCACCAGATTCTCTCTTAGCAAATAAGGGTTAGGAGGTGATTTGTGGTATTGGCATCAAGAAGAGGAAAACTCCAAGTACAGTCCTACCGTTATCTCTTTTTCTTTCTCCTTTTTTCCTTTTCTGAAGTCCCAAGGTTTGTATGGTTCTTTTTTGTGTTCGCAGGAATATGGTTCTTTTTTGTCTTTCTAAATTCGTTCCTAAAATCGAGAAGTTCTCAGAGATTTTTTCTGAAGTCGATGTTACTCGATTTATCAAAGATGGTTTGTTGTTGGTGATTTGGTAACAAGTTTTCCTTTGGCAAGTAGCTTTGGATTCTTCGTTTGAGATTAAGTTATTTATCGGATTACAACTGAAGATTAGTCTATTGCTGACACCAAATATGCTCTACTTAATGTGAGATTTTTTGGTGATTTTTCTCTTGAGACTCAATTTAACTTGAATATATGAAATTACTGTTTTTCTCTTCTATTTTTTTTCTTCGAAATAGACAAGTGTGTCGAGTGGGCTGCAGATAGAAGCAATGGCAACTCATATGCTGAAAGTTAGTCCAATTCTTACGTTGGTTTCGGCTTTGGTAAGATTGTGTCTAAAGCATCTTTTCATAGTAAATTTGTAAATTTGCTTGATTTAGATAGCTTTTTAGTAAGTAATTAGAAAAGGGATACTGTTTCTTTGAAGATTTTACAAGTTCTGTTGTTGTACTAGTTGATAAGGCCTAATTTTTGGGTGTGTATATATCTTTAAAGCGTGATTTTTCAGGTCATTCCGTCAATGCTTTTCAAACCATTATTGGTAAAGTTAGTATACTGAAAAGATCAAATGCCTTAAGAAGAATTTTCAAATGATTCCTTTTTCTGACTTTGGTCATTGCAGGCCTTTATGAAAGGGGTGTGGAGAATTCGTGTAGAGTTGCCATATGCATATTCATACAAGTCTCTTATTGGATTCTTGAAAAAAAATTCACCCCAACATTGATGATTTGTGAGCAAACTTACTCTTGTAAATCCACCTGTTCATTTTAGTTAACTGTATTGAATACCTGTAATTGGATTATCTTACCGAAGATTGCTACCTTGGTAGCGACATCCACTATCCAATGCTTATAAGTATTACTAGCTCTTCGCTAAGTTGATTGAGAATAGGAACGTTGAAGAATTGATCACCAACATTGGCTTGGTGGTGCCATTGTTGTATCTGCTTCATCAGGCGCTGCAGCTATTGTTGCACCGAAAGCCGAGAAGAAGGTAAAAATTATATGTTTTTGAAAAATGTATTTTCCCATACTGTATTATGTGAATTCTTTTGTTTCTTAATGTTTATGTTTTACCAGAAAAGGTCAAGGAATTTGTGAGTGATTAAAGGTATATGTTTTTGTATATATTATTGGTAGTATATACATATATTAAACAAAAAGAACAAAATCAAATTGTTGTAAGTTAAAGAATATAACTAAGCAAATAAGTTAAGATTATTTGTGAAATTCTGTATCTCTTCATGCGCCGAAATATGTGATCGTCAAGGTAGTTGACTGTGAACTAGGAACTGTTCGAGTTAAGGTATAATTATAGAAGTAATTTTGTGTTTTCTTATTAGGTAAAGTATAAATGTTTCTAAACTAATTGTGTTATGATATCCTTTTTGGTCTAGAATGATGACGCTTGCAAACTTATAGAAGTTCGGAATCTGAATCAAGAGATGGTGTTCAAAAACTGAAAGAGATGAGAGATCATAGTTCGGTAATAAGCCAGCTGAAAGTACACAACCTCTGGAACCACCGCCTAAACAGGACGGTATCCATATGTGAGCCAGAAAGGAGGAAGCTAAGATTGCACTACATACACTAAGATAAGACTCTTTCCACGAGCGTTGGATGACTGCAGGTGTTGACGTGGGTGATATGCGCCTCTATATCAAATTCCCAGGTCTTGGTGAGTACTTGGCTTTAACCGCTTTTAGGTATCACCGCTGCCAGACTTCTCCTTATTACTTTTTGATTTGTCTTGATTGATTGAAAATCATCCTCACTGATACAATTATATATAAACACAGCTTGATGGAGCTTTAGAGACTAGGGTCTGTAATCCTGTTCGAAAAATACTAAATAGCAGGGCCGTAAACCTGTAGTACTTTATTTAAGTAGCGTTCCAATTCAAATCCAAAGTTTTATTTCTACTTTTTTGAAGTCCTTGTCACACTTATATTTTACATTTAATGGTTCTTCAATTAAGTAAAGTATTTTCCCCCATCTTGCAAACTTCTGCTATCAGGTTACTCTGACTGCCTCATTTGGCTCCTGGATAATAGTTTCCATTTTTCATTTTTTTATAGCAGAAAGTATTCGGTGTTTGATACTAAAGACCGTAGTACCCTAAGTGGTATACGAATTATGAGAATATATCTTCATCTGGCTAACTAATAGACAAGGTTTGAATTTTTTAATATTTTATTATAGTTGGTGGATTGGGTCATGCTGATACTTGGTTACTTAATTGCAGTGGTGGAGCCACGCCTAGACTAGGGAGGACAATTGTCCTCCCTGGTTTTTGGTAAACATAAAATTAGTTGAGATAATTTGGTGAAGTTGAATATTTGTCCCCCCAAGATTTCGGCAGACAAAAAGGAAATTTCGTTTATATCAGCAAAATTGATAACTACTTATGGATAAAATTTCGTTTCGGCAGACAAGGATTGTATATTGACTTGGTAAGTTTAAGAGTTTACCATAAAAGAGTTTTTTCCTTAAGAGTATATAAATTTTCACTGTTGTTGGAGAAAATGTCCGGAATTTTTTTTCCGACCTTCGGCCGTAATTATACGCTATGCCTCTACTGTGTAAACTTGTACCCCCAACCAAAACTTTCTGGATCCGCCACTGCTTAATTGTGTTGTTTGAGTACTGACATATTTATCTTTTTTGGTCTTATTAGAAATGCAAGAACATTGAAAAGGTGCAAAACTATTACAAGTTTCAGCATAAGTCGAAAATGATGAAGCTTACAGTTCTTTACTTTCAGGCTTGATCAATGATGATGAAAGAATACAACTATTAGCTGAAGTGTGTTAGTATTTGTACGTCTAATTGATTTCACTGCTCTTAGAAGCATCTGTTATTAGAAATATAAATAAAAATCGGAAAGAGCTTAGCACAAGTACCGCTATCCTCCGTGTTGATGTTGAATGACGATGTTTCCTCCGTAGCTATTGAGGTAAATTCAATACTTCCATTTTTCAAATTTGTTATTTTAACCCAAGACCCAAAGTGCACTGAAAGTTTCGTCCAAAATCTTTGCGGCACAAAAAAATCCTAATATGGGTTTCGTCTTATGAACACGACTAACAAATAGTTGGGTATGTCATTATGGTTTGTCTATAACTAATTTTCCTTCCCAGGGATTTTTTCTTGAGGCCCAAGAATTTTCCTTCTCATTATATCGTCTGACAACAACAAGGAGGTGGAGTAAGTCGTTGCCCTAGAGTTGGTTAGCTCGATAAGGTTTATCTTAAATAACTAAATTGGTCGGGTTTTTTTTTGGGTGGTTTTGAACATGAATTTGTTGTTAGAACTTTAAGTTGTAGGTATTGACTGTGAATTGTTGTTTAATTGAAACAGGCTTTGCTAGGGTTGTTAGATCTTTATGGCAATAAGTTACTTAGTGTGTACCAGGAATGGTGTTGTTTGTCATTTGCTATCGGAGGTAACTAGAGTTTGCTTGGTTTGAATGCCTGCTACTTGCTGCCCGATGAAGAAGAGATTGAATGGAAGTTCAAAATTATCACTTCTCTGATTTTGGGTAGGTTGAGGATTTCAAATATTTTCCAGAAATGAACCATGGTGTTAGAGCATAGCTCGGTTGAACCCACCAAGCGTTGGTATGTCAAGTTTGGTTGTCATATTTTAGTGAATCAAAACTCATCTAAGAGTCGCTTGATTATGTACTAGAGACAACTTCATATAGGTTAGACTAGAAAGTCTAGGATTATGAGACATACAAGTATTACTCGAAGACCGGAAGAATGTGAAGAATTAACAAGCTACAACGACGACATCATCCTTCCTCTTGAGGTTAGTAATATTGACTTGAACTGTTTCATTCCTAACGTATCTTTAAAGTCGTGCTATATTGAAAACATAACTGCGAAGCTGTGAATGATTATACTCTAGTAGTGAGACATGATCACATGATCATAGTGTTAAGGAATTAGAATACGAAGTATAACGCTTATCTTTTGAACTTCGTATATATGACATCGACATAATCGTATGAATGTTATTGTGATTATGTG